>AYJT01066024.1:0-18550 GCA_001278415.1 Ocimum tenuiflorum
ACGAGATCTTGATTCTCTACTAAGGTCAAATAAAAGAATACATCCCACCGAGATCCAATCAATACGTTGCATGTACCAATATATCAAACAGCCTAGATAAGTTATTTCTCGAATATACTACAGCTTAGACAAGCGACTCGTCCTCAAGTTGCCTCAGCTATGATTACAGTTTATATCTCATTTAGGATTACCGATCATGCAATCTATTGCGATCTCCTACACGCTACATGATCCACCCTATTTATTCGAGATAAACAGACTAGTTGTTATACGAAATGCATGAAAACAGTTAATTTTGTATACAACATAAACAAAGTTAGTTTTAAGCATACCAAAATCCAACAATAGGGTGATATAATCACATGTCAAACTGTAAGAGGGTTGATGAAGTGTGTGTCGTGTGTGTGCAATGTGTGTGTCGAGTGTGTGTTTTGGTGTGTGTCATGTGTGTGTGTGTGTATTGTGTGCGTATTTGATTTGGTTGGGGTATTTAGTAAAATACCCATATGTGTATTTGAAGAAAAGATGATAGGAATTGCATTTATTGAAGCTTGGAAAATTGGTCTTCATTAATGCCTGGTACTAAGATTCCTTGATTTAGGGAAGATTTGATGGATATTCCTCCATCACATCACATCACTCAAATATCACTTTATCAAATATATTTTGCACTGTATTCTAGTTTCAGTCGCTGCACGGAATAAATCTGCCACGGGAATCTCTTATTCCCATTTCGAGGTTACAATGTACACACCACCTCGATATTTTCGAATACGAGCACTACCAATCTTAATTCGATGAATCGGGAACTACATGGATTTTCCTACATGTAATTACTTTGCAAACATTACTTAATAATTATCTCAATTTCTCTACACAGGTTATCACACCTCAAAAGGATCCTGATAATCGAATTAGGGTTTTGAGAGAGGTTCCTTCTCTAATTTATTACCCTTGATCCTTGCATGCCAAACGGAGTAATCGATTGGATCATAATCTAGATGGAGAATATCTAATTAATTTACGATCATTCGAAATATCATATTTATATATATAAATAACACCGATAGGACCCGCAATTAGGGTTTCTTGAAAATTACATCGCCGAAATTTAATCAAAAAAAGGTGGGGCATTACATCCTCCCACCTTAAAAAAATTTCATCCCAAAATTTCGCTAATCTATAAGGAATACATGTTGCTTCCACAGCACTTTGACCAAAGGAATTGACTTATTCCTTAGCTGTTGTTCCTTTCTATCTAGGGTGGCTTATGGTTGTTCCTCATATTTCACCTCGGGATCTATGGAAACCTCGTCTATTTCTATCATATGTCCTGGGTCGTAAATATACTTTTGTAACTATGATACATGGAAAATGTTGTGAACATTTCCCAAGGTTGGCAGTAAGGCCAAACGATAAGCCACTGCTCCGACCCTTTCCAAAATCTCATAGGGTCCGACAAAACCAGGTCTCAGTTTGCCTCTTGCTCCAAATCTAACTATCCCTTTTGAGGGGGGATACTTTCAGGAACACTTTGTCCCCGACCTCAAAGTGTAATTCAGTGTGCCTATTATCCGCAAAGGATTTCTGGCAAACCTCGGTTTCCTTGATTATGGCATGAATCAACCAAATTTTTTGAATCATTTCTTCCACCGCTTCGGGTCCTAAGATTTTCCTTTCACCAACTTCATCCGAGTACAGTGGAGAGTGGCACTTTTTTCTATACAACGCCTCATAAGGTGCTATCTCGATGGTTGCCTGATAACTATTATTATACGTAAACTCCACTAAGGAGAGAATCGATTGCCACTTATCACCTCGATCTAGGAGAACTGTCCTTAGCATGTCCTCGAGCGTTTGGATGGTTCGCTCTGATTGCCTATCTGTCTGAGGATGGACGGCGGTGCTAAAGTTTAGCTTGGTGCCCAATTCTTTTTGTAGGCTAGTCCAAATTCTAGAGGTGAATTTTGTGTCTTGGTTAGAAGTAATAGACACTAGCACTCCATGCAATCTCTTGCACATAGAGTTAAGTTAGTTTATCGGATCCATCAGTAACCTTGATGAGGATAAAGTGCGCACTCTTGGTAACGCGATTTACGACTACCCATATCACCGTATTTCCACATTGTGACTTAGGCAAACAGGTCACAAAATCTATTGTGATTGATCCCACTTCCACTCTGAGATCTCCAAGGGTTGTAGCTTCCCATATGGTCTTTGATGTAGCGCCTTCACTTGCTGGCACACTAAACATCATTCTACGAAGGTTGCTATATTCTTTTTCATCCCATCCCATCAAAAGTGTCGTTTCAAATCCTAGTACATTTTGGTACTCCCTGGATGAGCAGTGTATCGTGTGCTTTGCTCAAGATTTCTTTTCTTAGGACGTCATCCCTTGGCACGCAAATCCGATTCTCGAATACAATTGTGTTATCAGGTGCCTCTCGATACTTGTCCAATCCTTGGGTCCTGATTTTCCTTCTCAGTCTTTCCAAATTCTCATCTTGTCGTTGAGCCAAGATGACTCATTCTCGTAAGTTTGGAATGATCGTTAAAGAGGTTATAATGCCATCTCCTGACCATGGTGGAATTACCACTTCCAACCTCATCCTTTCAAATTCTTTTATCAGCTCACCTTCGTCAGTAAGCAAGGCATAGGCCTTACGGATAATCTTACAACTTAATGCGTCAGCTACGGTGTTAGCCTTCCCAGGGCAGTAATTTATGGATAGATCATAGTCCTTGACTAACTATAACTATCTCCTTTGCCTCATGTTCAATTCTTTCTGCTCAAAGAAGTATTTGAGGCTTTTGTGATCTGTGAAGATTGAGCATTTTACACCATACAAATGATGTCTCCAAATCTTCAGTGCGTGCACAATTGTAGCGAATTCTAAGTCGAGTGTAGGATAATTAAGTTCGTGCGGTCTCAACTGCCGTGAGGCATACGCAATCACCCTTCCATTATGCATCAGTACACAACCTAGTACATTCTTGGATGCATCGATGTATACCTCATATTCTTTACCTACCTCAGGTACTGCCAATACTGGAGCTATTGTCAACTTCTTTTACAGCTCTTGAAAACTTGCCTCACAATCGCTAGTCCATGTGAATTTTATCTCCTTTCGCAGCAACTGCGTCATACGCCTGGCTATCTTTGAGAATACCTCAATGAAGCATCAGTAATAGCCTGCCGACCCAAGAAAGCTTTGAATCTCATTGGGCGTGGTAGGGGATTTCCATTCACTCACAGCTTGAACTTTTGCGGGGTCCACATTGATCCCTTCAGCGGACACGATGTGCCCCAGAAACATAACCTCTTTTAGCCAAAATTCGCACTTACTGAACTTGGCATAGAGTTTTTCTATTCATAAGGTCTCAAGCACTATCCTCAAGTGCCTATCATGTTCTCTCTCTATTAGAATAGATGAGGATATTGTCTATGAACACTAACACAAATTCATCCAGATAGCGGTGAACCACTCGGTTCATCAGGTCCATGAAGGTTGTAGGAGCATTCGTGAGCCTTAAAGGCAATACTACAAACTCGTAATAACCATATATAGTCCTGAAGGTAGTCTTTTGAACGTCTTCCTTTCTGATCTTCAATTGATGATACCCAGATCGAAGGTTAATCTCGGAGAATACACTAGCGCCTCTTAATTGATCAAAAAGATCATCGATCCTCGAGAGTGGGTATTTGTTTTTCCGGGTGACCTTATTCAGTTGTCGATAATCGACACACATTCGCATTGACCCATACTTCTTTTTCACATACAGGGCTGGAGCTCCCCAAGGCGATACACTTGGTTGGAGGGAGCCTAGCTCCAACAGCTCTTCGAGCTGTATCTTGAGCTCTTGAAGCCCCTTAGGTGCCATCCTGTAGGGCGCTTTTGAAATTGGGCCAGCTCCTGGTTCCAACTCAATTGTGAATTCTAACTGTCTATCGGGCGGTAAACTTGGAAAGTTTTCGAGAAACAAATCGATATATTCCCTTACCACGGCTACGTCTTCAATTTTCTTATCTTTGGATCCTTCACTATTTAAGTACACACTTGATTTTCTTTCGTTCCCATGAGTCTGCGTGCTTGTAGAACATATATTATGGGTATCTTTCGTCCTCTCCTATACCCATAGAAACTAAAAGGTTGGTTGAAAAATGATTCTTCTTTCATCACAACATATTGTTGCAAAATTCTCGGCTAACCAATCCATTCCAAGTATTACGTCCATGTCATTCATTTTCATCACATGAAGGTTATTCCCTACCAAGCTCAGCGAACCTAGTTCCAATCCTAAGTCCAAGCAGTTATGCATAGTGGTCATCACCTTTCCCGATGGAGTGGTCACATTTAAGTTTCATTCTCTCTTAACTGGCCTCAATCCTATCGTTTCTATGCATGCTTCAGAAATGAATGAATGTGATGCACCAGCAGCCAAATTTCCTTGATTTGCCATTTGGGGACCCGGTCCCTCCTCTTGCTGCTCTTGGTTGATGGCATACGCCCTAGCTTGTTGGTGTTCCGGTTGTCTAAAAGGTTGTTGTGGTTGTGGTTGTTGGCACTGGATATTCCTTCCTTGGTGTTATGGTCGTGCTTGAAGAGCTCTCAACTGATTGTTCGGACCTTGTCGACCTTGCCCAATTCCTTGATTCTTTGCCCTGCCATTATGAGGCAAAATATCCCCGTCGACCACAATTGAAACAGATGTTATTAAGAGTAGGGAACTCACCCAGATGTCCACGGCTGCATCTACTACAGTTCCTATTGTTTTGGTTCCCCAGTATCATTATGGATGGTTGGAAGTTTCGCTGTCTTCCAACATTCATATTTCCCCCAGCATGGGGCAATAGAAGTCTTGGTTATTGAAGTTGGGTGTCTACCACTGCCTTGGCTGATTGGGACGGTTCTAGTTCTGTCCCCACGGACAATTTTCCCATTTTCTTTTCTGACCATGATTAGTCTGCCCAGATGGCAGCACTGGTCCCTTATTTTTTGGCAAGGCTGCCTCAATTCCTAAGGCTTTATTTAGTGCGTCCTTGTACGTCAAATCCCCATGACTGGCCAGAGCAATTTGAATTTTAGATCGTAGTCGAACACAAAATCTTCTTGCCTTCTTTTCAGCTGTTTCTACCTGCTCGGGGGCATAGCGTGACAAATCACAAAAGAGCCTATAATACTCTATCACGGAGGAGTTTCCTTGTCGAAGGTTATGGAATTCTGATTCCTTCTTGAGTCGATAATTCAAAGGTACAAACATAGCATACAGTTCCTCTTTGAATTCCTCCCACGTGAATTGCTCTGATTGCTCAGGGGTCATATTCTTTTGAATTGATTCCCACCAATAGTCTACTGAGTCATTCAACTGGTAGGAAGCACACTCAACCTTTTCTTGATCTGTGCATGCTAAGAATCTAAAAATTTTCTCCATCGTTCTAACCAAGCTTTTGTCTTCGATGGGTCTCCAGTACCATCATAAGTAGGTGGGTCGTGCCTCACAAAGATCTCGTTAATCTTTCGAGGCGGTGGGGGTGGTTCAGGCCTTTCCTCCTGCTCAGGAGGTGGGTTGTTCCTCTCCTCGTTCTCATTGAGATTAGGGTTACGGTTGATACAGTTCCGTTTCGGTGGCATCCTATATACACTATTAACATCTTCCAATATCTATATTAATATATCGATATTCATATAAAAGAGATCTCGGTTCCATTGATCATATCAGAAGTCATAACTTTCATAACATAACTCCATACATATATAATTGAAATTTCTACACCATCTTGCCTTATCAAGGCCCATAACACATAGTCATCGAAAGTACTAGAATTTAACATACATATTATTAAACTATTACTACATTGCGGGTTACCCATGCGAAGGGCTTACGCTACCGCCAAAATATTTGATACATCAACATACTAGCTCTATTGGCTAAGTCAGATGCCTATAACAGTGGAGTCAATCGCCTCCTCCTATGAAGGCATCAATGTCCATGGTGATGTTACTCTGATCGGAGTCATCACTGTTTGAGTCATCACTATTATCCCAATCCTACTCCCAATTAGGGGTGAGCAAGAAATCGAAAGCACCGAAAACCAAACTGAACTAAAAAAATTTCAGTTTTTTGGTTCGGTTATTTCGGCTTTTTGGTTCGGTTCAGTAAACTTTTCCCAAAAATTCAGTTTTTGGATTCAGTTCGATTAGGTTTTTATTTTTAGAAAACCGAAAAACCAAAATATTTAATATGTATTATAATTTATTTATATATTTATATATATTTTATTTTATCACTTATTTTAAAACGTAAAATATCACAAAACCTAAACCTAATTCTCCTTTATTTCCACTTCTGGTGAAATTGCAAGCTAGTCAATAGAAGTTGAAAACTTAAAATTATTATTATTGTTTTTCATTATTTTATTTTACTTTTTGAAGACTTGTTTAATATGATAGGTTTATGTCTTTTGAATGATTGTTTAAATTATGATATTTTTGATTGATTGTTAGGATTATTTCTTATTTGTTATTAATGCATTATTGGCCAATGTATGTTGGTTTTGAAAATTTTTCCCATTTTTTTGGCTTGTGAAACAAGTTTTTTTTTTAAAAAAAATTGGTTAAAACCGAACTGAACTGAAATAACCGAATTATCGACTGCTGAATTTCGGTAGCTTATTGCGGGAATTCGGTTCGGATTGGTTACCACTCCCTGAAAATCGGTTATTTTGATTCAGTTATTTTTCGGTCGAAAATCGAACCGAAAAACCAAATTCTCACCTCTACTCCAAATGGTGCTCCCAATTTGGTCCTTTATCAATTACCTCGCCCAGGTCATCTTCGGGGGCCTCGCCCTCGGAATCCTCTAAGTCCTCCTCGGGGTCCTCATCCCCAAACACGTCGAAGTCCTCCTCAGGATCCTCTTCCTCGGGGTCCTCCTTGGGATCTCCTCCTCGACCTCATAGAACTCCTTGTCACCATTTTCTTCATATGGCCAGGCCTGTAAAGGAACTGCATCAATGGGCTCTGCCATCGCAAGAGGTAGCTCGAATTCGGGCATCATATATGCCTCCTCATTACCCACGATCTTCATTGGTGCCATGCCTTCTTCCTCGGTGTTTTCTTCGTTCTCGATATCCATCGGCTATGACCTTTCATTCACTGCATCATTTTCCTTGTCGGTGTCGATTTTAACCCAGATTTCGACCTCTTGTTGATCCCAAGGAAGCCCCTCTTCAGTATTAGAAAGTCCAATGGGTCCAGATGTGGACCTACCTATATGTGGCATCGACTCTACCTCGTACTCATCGTGACTGCAAGTGTATTGGGGAGGTATTCCCTCCTGAGGTAGTCTCGAGGGCCCTGCCTCGTGGTCATGAAGGAGTGGATGGAGCTGGGGTGGTGGCATTCCCTGATCTACAACATCGCCTAGTTCTTCGATCGCCTTTACAATTACTTTCAACAAAACATCATAGTCTAGTGTTGGCAAGTAGGGTCCATATGGTGGATGTCTCATAGTCATATACACATTCATCCGATGCATGATAAATCCTGCTACATCTCCTATCATATCTGGCACATTAGGCCTCCAAAATAAGTAGTCTACCGCGATTTCCCCTACCCACCCCTGCCAGATATGTGGTAGCAGTCCAATTAGCCTAACTCTCCCTCGGCTGTGGATACTCCAAAAACGAAAGCCTCCATCCAGTATAGAAAATACTGCCTCATAAACTCTGCAATATCATAGCCTGCGTAGCACTAATAGGTCCTATAAGTCCTAATGAGTTGTGTTCCAGCGGCATTGGCTAGTAATCTCTTCCTCGCCATGAACTTTCTTCCTACCATCTACACAAAATTCACGATAGGCTCAATATCTCATGGAGGCAATGCTAAGAAGTCCATCATTATCTAGGCAAGACGGGGTAATATCACCTAAAACTCATAGTCTCATAATCAAGTGTTCATATACATAGATATCGCAATAACTTCTATATTGTTAGGTATATATTATTAGTATTTACAATTGCGTTAAGTCAATCATCATACCAATGTGTATAGTCATATTATCGAGGTACATAAGCAATAATCGTCTTAGGAGAATGTCGTAGAAAGCCTCGTGCTTCATAACGTTGAAGATTGCTCCAAATGTTTCCCATGTTTTCTTATAAGTTCTATTCCGCATAATCTTGCTTAGAATAAGGTCTTTCTGCGAGTTCTCACTAGAAAGCGTATAAGTTCGTTCAAGCATTGAGAGCATATATCTTAACGTCTATGTTCATCACATAAGGTTCTTGCAACTTCAATTGAGATAATATAATCATCATCATAATCACATGTAGACCATTCAAGGCATATATTTCATTTCCAAGTACACAAAGCACGCTAGCTCATCTTTCAATTTCATCATCAACTTTGACTGAAAACATATGTATAACACTGGTCACAAATTTGGAAAATCAATGCTTTTTCTCAAATCAATGGAAACACTTCTCACTTTTTTTTTTTTCAAGGGTTCAACTCTAATATTTAGACCGATTCATTTCCTATTCAAACTCAAATGGTTTCACCAATTGTTTACCCAAATGTTTTTGCTCACACTCTCAACAAGCTCACACAGGCATCCCCACGGCTTGGAGGGGTTATGCAGTACCAACATATGCGTTCACTTTTACGAGCTCACATAAGCGTCCCCATGGCCCGAAAGGTCTTACGCCTTACGCGGTAGTAACCAAAAGAAATCTTCAAATTTTACCATGATCGTAAGTCGGCTTTAAAATAACTATACCTGGTTGAGGCAGCGAGTTGGGATGCTTGAGCATTGAGGACCTTATCATTAAATTTTCACATTCATCATAAATCGTTTTACAAAATTCCTATACGCTCATAACTAAATCATCTTCCAGGCAAATGATCCCACGCTAGCCAGGCTTTGAGAAATAATTTGGATTTTAAGAAATGGTTCTTGAGAACAAATGAAACCAACTATTTTAGACTTATAAAAGACTCTAGGGTTCAGAGCGGAAACGATTGCTCTGATACTACTCTATCGCTCCTCGAATTCCACCCTTGTGAAATAGCGGTCGGCTACGCGATCCCACCGAGTGATAACTCGATATAAGGGAAGATTATTAATTAAATAACAAGAATAAAGGGGTGACTTAAGATAAGGTACAGTTATACGTAAACTAAGTTCGAAGAATCATTCAAGAAAGAAAGCATAAGTGAATGAGTATTTAATGTTTTTAAATGCTACTAAGATCGGTTACAGACCCATATCATAAGTTATCTCAAAAGTACGCAGCGAAATGTTTAAAGGAGAATTATTCATATGACAATGTATAATTTGACACTCTTAAGAACCCAACAAAAGAGAAGTCAATGTCAATGTCATCCCCAACCTCGCTGCTCCTCAACCTGCATATTTAGAAAGATATACAGGGTTGAGTACACGAATGCACTAAATGGACAAAGTGCCAAAAATATACATACATAAAAACATGAATAGAGAGAGCATGTTCCATCAAGCAAGTCATGAGGGTTTTATTTTAAAGAACTGCTCATAACCACAAAAACCAATTTGTCATATTCGCGTATTTCAACCATGCTATATGTCATTCAATCATTCAATCAATCATAATCCGACTAAGGAAAGGCCTCCCATGCTAGTCGTTGTGAGCAAATCACAAGAAGCCATAGGCTAGTGTGATCGACCAACGCAACATATTTCATCAATATCATCACCAACTATCACCATCAATCATCATCAACATCATAACTCTTGGTTTATGTAGAATTTTATCCGTTTGTAGCACGAATTATATTTTGTATTTTAATTAGTATAAGTGTCAAAAATAAAATTTGTGAGAAATTGGTTTATATTGAACTTATGTTATAACATGTTGCATAATAGGTATTACTTGGATGTAAATCATAGATGTTGTGAATGCCCTATTACTTTTAGATAGAAGTCTTAGGTGTTATATTACATTAGAGGATGAGTAGGGAATCATTTTGAAACCTATACAAAAATACACCTCAATATTAATATAATAGCAATCATTATTGTATTAGGCAAGAATGATTACATACAAAATGTATGGGATCCAAAGGCAAATTAGTAAATGAAAACCAATATATAATCCGCCCTTATTTTATATTTTAAATCAAATAGTGACTCGAGCACATTTTACCTAATTGCAGTGTGTATACATATTCAGAACCCTGAAAAAGACGTAAGATATAATATTATACTAAATTATATATATTATAATATTAAATGAAATATTTATCTGTAACACCGAGTTATTATTTAGTATATTTAGTTATATAATTATAACACAGGGATCCAATTTATTTTATGTATAAAATGTTATGGTAAAATCTCTATGATAACACACCGTAGTACATAAGTGAATAATATAATACTATAGTGTATAACTAATGCAATTAATATCAATTCACGTGATATTAATTTTTTGTCTCATCTAAGTATATGCACATAGTGACAGTATATGCACATACATGAATTTAACTCATGGTGTACAAACTGAATAAGGAGAAACAAAAGATAATGTGTATGTATTGTGATATTGATCTTAGGATTGCAGAGACATTTCATTCTAGGATATTTAAAAAACAAACGTAATTGATTTATTTATTGGAAACTTCAATCAATATGAAATGGTAGAGAGAGAGATTGATTCTTTAATCTTAAATTCAAATTTCAAAATGAAATCTGCAGTCTCTCACTTAAATTGATGGGAAAGGATATCTGTGTAATCTAAAAAAACGTACTAAAACAAAACGCAAGTAATTAATGAAATTTTCTTTTTTTTTTTTCTGAAAAAAGAGGTACTGAAACTATAATAATATAACTGGTGAAGAAAATAATCATGTTGTCCCTTATGTCTGAACATAGTCTGTCCAAACAGATTTATCCAAATAATTTATGGATTATGGAGAAATGAATTTCAGACAACTGAAGAAAAAAGTAGAAGATGCACCAAGTCAAAAACAAAACTATGGAAGAAATGCACAAAAACCGAGTTCCATATTAATGGTGAAAATGATTGCTCCGGGGTATAGACTATGTTTAGCTGTGAACAGAATCGTTTTAACCAAGAACTAAGACGCCGTACGGTATCTTAAGAATAAACACAAAAAAATTACATACATTAAAATCGTAAAGGAAAATTATGTAATTCTATTCCAAGGTATAGTCAATTATACGATTATATTCTGAACTCTTTTTGTTATATAATTATATCTTAAAATTTTATTTGTTATGTAATTTCATCCTTATTAGTTGATATTATAAAATATATGCTTACATGGTTATTAAACGCCACGTTTTCGATGATATGGTTACAAATAGTATTCGTTTATTACTAGTGCAATGAAAAGGAAAATTTGCTCCCAAAAAGTTTCTAAATAATAAAAATGACGTTGTTTGCTTTGTTGGAACATAATTTATGGCAACGTCACTGAAAGCATGGAGTTTAACGACTATGTTATTGCATTTTTTTCCATTGTCAATTAGTGAGGATATAATTACATGATAAATAAAATTTCGGGATATAATTGTATAACGAAAATAGTTCAGGATAAAATTACATAATTGACTATACTTTTGTGATAGAATTGCATTATTTCCCAATTGTAAATGCTTCGTAAGTAGAGGTGTAAATGAACAGAGCTACTCGGGATCGACTCGATTCTCGACTCGAAAAAAGTTCGTTCGAAACTCGATCGTTTAATAAACAAACTGAACTCTAGCCTCGAACCGAACTCGATAATTTTCGCGAACTGAGCTCGAGCTTTTAGGTGTTCGGTTCGCTAGGCTCGCGAATAGTTCGAGCTTGACCTTGAGTTTGAGTCAAACAGTTCGAGCTCGAGCTCGAAAACTTTAGTCCCACATCGACGAAAAACAAAAAATATGCAGTAATGGATCTCTATAAATGTTGATGAATTGTTAATATTTATGTTGTCAATCTCGAACACGAGCTCGAAAAAAAAAATAAATGAGTTCGAACCGAGCTTGAACTCGGTTGAATTGTAACGACCCCGAACACCCAACTACTCGGTTCGATTATTCCCCTACTCGTAGGTGTATATTTATTTGGAATTTAGGAAAAACAACTTTTTTTTGTGAAGTAAATATAAAAAAGAACTCGTTAAAAATGGATGACGAATGGGCTGCTGATGTTTCAGTTGGTAATGGGCCTAGACTCACACCGAGACCATAAACGAATTATACCTGAAAATATCTTTCGCTTTTTCGCATTTATCTTTGAACTTTGTCGCATTACCGAAGCACTCGACACAAATAGAAAAGGAACCCTAACTCAAAGCAAGAGACCTGCAGTTCTATATTTCGAATTCAGATCGGCAATTGACGGAGCGAAGCTTCGCAAACAGAGGTTTGCTTATAATCTGCCCCCATTTTATACATATTTTTGCATACGGCGATATGTTTCGTACGAAAAGCCGTTTTATGCATTTTTATAATTTATACCTTTTATATTAATTTTTGATGTTTTGCAATTTTTTTCTCTTGGTCGATGAAATTTAGGCTGTATGGATTCGAATGCGCGAGAAAGTTCGGACACGAAGGCGGAATTCCGGAAGCCTTCCAATGATGCTACTAATAGGAAGTACCGGCGAAGATCTCCTGTTGGCGGATCATCGTCTTCATCTGATGGTCAGTTTATTAATATGATTCGTCGCCATAAACATTTTTTTTTTTCTGAAAGTAGAAGTCATTTTGTTGTTCCATTATATTTGGTAATTTTTTCTGCTATAAGTTGCTAATTACATGACTGTGTTCCGGCTCCACATTTGTGTAACAATTTCGGTCTTCAGCTTCATATTACCTTATCTGCTATGAGTATTCGTTTGGTCCCTCATATTTGACATTTCGTAAAATATTGCTCAAGCAGATTGTTGGAATTCTTAATTTGCTTTGTCAATGCCTCGATTTAGTCCAAAGTTGATGTCAACATTGTCAAGCATGCCATTGTTTTAC
Source organism: Ocimum tenuiflorum (assembly GCA_001278415.1). NCBI lineage: Eukaryota > Viridiplantae > Streptophyta > Magnoliopsida > Lamiales > Lamiaceae > Ocimum > Ocimum tenuiflorum. Next base: position 13,021 of record AYJT01066024.1, read on the forward strand.
GAGGTGGTTCTGGCTGTCCACGTGTTGTATCAATAATTACTTTGAAATGCATTTTGTAGGAATACTTTAGCTTCTCATTTTGGAGAGAATTAAATTTGACAGTGCAATTCTTCCTGTACCGTTTATGATATTGTGCGTGAGCCTTAAGTTCTCCATATTGAGTATTTGTATTCTTTTACACTATGTTGATCGTAATTAACTATTCTTTTACTCCTATAGCATATTTTGCTTGTATTCAGGGAGTCCAAACAGCGGGCGCAGCTTAAGTCCAGTCCCGTCGAGGATCGAAATTGCTAGAGTTGCTGATGATAAACGAAAAAAGAATGATGAAAGGAATCAGTCTGGCCGCAATGATGAATCTTATAAGTATTCTGATTGGCAATCATCTAGGAGTCATCATAGGCATGATGATCATAGCAGACGAGATAGGAATGTGGATGACTATGATAGATGTTATTATAGGTCATCCTATCGTCCACGGGATTCACGAGACAATAATAATGTGGATTACTCCAGGTCAGATAAAGAGCGCAGGTCTAGAGATTATGTAAATGATGCGGAATACTCTCGTGGAAAATCTGATGGTTCAGGGAATAGAAGTAGGGACAAGGACTCAAATGACAGATCTGGATATGGTAGGAGACATGCTGCTATTGAGGAAAGGGGCTGGGACACAGACACAGAGGAGAAAGTTGACCGATATGGAAATACAGAGAATAAGAGAAGTTATGCGGATTGCAGAAGTAACCGCTCACCTGTATATGAAGAGTCAAGAAGCCTAAAAAATGAATCATTTGCTCGGAGGGACAGTTCTGGCTCTCGTGTAAAAGAAGCTACTTAGAGAGACACCAGGGAACTGGACTCTGATAGGCATGCTACCAATGATAAGAGAAGAGATGTGGATCATGGTGCATGCAAGGATCAAGGTATTAGGGAACCAAAAGAGCATTCGGATGATATATCTGTAAAAGGTCAAGACTATAAGAAGTCAAAGTTGGATAGCACAGCTCCTCATAATGATGGTTTGTTTCATCGTTCTTTAATGTCTTTTTATTTCATTAGTCATTTCTCAAGGTCTGATATCTTTTGGAACTACTCAACAGGTACCTCCGAGCCAGCCTCCGTGACGGATTCTGATATTGATGCTGCAAAAATTGCTGCTATGAAAGCTGCTCAATTAGGTTTGTTAATTTCTCGGTTTGCTGTTACATGTATTTTCAACTGGACACTTTATTTTAGCTCAATGAGCATATTTTTTTGACATGCGAAGGATTATTCTTTATAGGACACATCTTTAGTTTCTTTCCTTTTCTAGCTGTGAGCTAAGTTTTAGATGTCTAGATGTAGCCAGATTTCTTTCTTCTTTCTAGAGCATGTCATTATCTGTTTTATTTAATTTTATCTTGATTACTTTATTTAAAAAAAATATATATTTTTGGTTTTAATGAGTGGAGATGTGGATTTGTGCCACTGCCGAAATCATACATTCGTTGTACTACTGTAATCTGAGATGAATTTTCTAGCGTTAATTCTGTTTTTGGATGAACACAGTTAATAAGAATTTAGTTGGAACTGGATACATGTCAACTGATCAAAAGAAGAAGCTTTTGTGGGGAAACAAAAAGAACGCTGCTAGTGAGCAGGTATTTGAAATCATCTCTCTACTTGTATTTTTCTTATCTGCTTGCTTGTTGGGGTAACTCTGTATTTACCATATCATATGCTTTTTCTGTCTATATTATACTGTTCCATCTAAGTCCTGCTTTGAGATTTACCATCTCCATCTTTTTCTGTGTGGTTGCTACAATGCTCCATGTAGTCTGCTCATCGTTGGGCTACGCCAATGTTTGGTGACCGTGACCGACAAGAAAAATTCAACAAACTCATGGTAATTTCTGTACCTATGTTTTGCTGCCACATCATATGGTACATGGAATCATGTTCATGAATCATTGATGTGTGTGTTCATAAAAAATTTTCCACATACTAACGCCCTTTTAGAGTCTGAGGTTGCATTGGTGGCCAATTGTAGGGCGTGAAGGGGGATGCAAAGGTGGCAGACAACCCCGATGTGGAAAAGCAGCGAGAGCAACTTCAGGCGGAGCTGGAGAAGCAATACTCTGTTGGACTGCGTCGAAGAGATGGCCGTACAGTTGGACTCGGTCTTTAGAACTATTGTTTAGGTACTCTCATGCTTGGACTAATGCTATCGTGAAACAACTATTTTGTAAGACTCTGGATGTCAGTTGTATAATGACCTGGTTTGTGGACGTGACTGATGGTAAGGTCTCTATACATTCTTTTTATGTTGTTTTGATCTCATTCAATGGTTTTTGTTCTCTCTATACGCCAATGTTGCGGAGAAGCTTTTGAAGAAGTGGTTTTTGTATATCAAATTAAGCAGAACAGGTGGCAAGTGATGGTGCGGCTGCTTTTTAGCACAAAAATTATGTATAAATTTCGGCCCTCCAATATTATTTCATTTATTTGTATGTCGAAGAAATAACTGCGATCATATAAACTATTGTAGGGACTAGTACACTGTTGAATACTAACTATTAGGGGTGTAGTCGATAAGCACATTTCTCATGATTTGAAAAGTCTAACGGTTTGAGTCTACATGGGACATTAGGACTATCTTAAAAAAAAGTATTGCACAATCCAGAAACTTGTTTTGATATGTCAAAGCCCATGATACTTATTCATCAGACTTCTTCGACAGATTTTGCCTTGTTATGCAGTTGAAATGAGACTTACCTTCTACAAAATGTGTCTGAAACCGAAGTTGATAGAAGAGGAATAATTGAATTGAAATATTTATTGAATAAATGGAAAAAAAAAAAAAACTAACAAGAGGCCAAAATAACTAAGCTATTCCTAAGCAGCGAGCTGTTTCCTAAAATTCAAAATATTTGACCTCTAACTTTAATCTAAACTACTCTTTAAATAGAAAAGATGAAAATCATAATTTAAGCCCATGAAGGGACGCAACCCATCATGAAACTTTACTTTAATACTTAAAAGGAAATAACAATAATAAAGATTACAAGATAACAATATGGAAACTATAATAAAGATAACAAGATTTCTTCAACTAATCTCTTCCAAAGTCGGCCACCTTACATAGCCCCCGCAGACTCGAACTCGACCCATTCATGCAACTCTAATTTGGACTTGAGCCTCGAACTTTAGCCTTGGACTCAACCCTCGATCTCGACCCTCCATCGGACTCCACCCTTGACCTTCGGACTTGAGCCTTGAATTTGACCCTCGGAATCTTTATTGGCCGATCGACAACAATACTCCCTTTGCTGAAACAGCCTTGTCTTTATGGCTGGAGTAAGGAACTGTATTCCCACATCCGAAGAATCGGGAATTTGAGATAGGCGATTCTCAAAAGCTACTATGTAATCTTCCCAGAAAACTGTAACTGTGTGCTCAATTGAAATCAAGGACTCATTAATGTTAAGGATCGATTTATCACCAAAACGATTCCATAATTCCTCTGTGAAAGATGGCCAGTCGATCCTGGAGAATCCAACGTAGCCATAGTTGATACTACGAACAATGAATTACTGTTTTGCTCGGCCCCGCCATGTCGTGCATCTGACTCCATCTTTTTCACTCGTATATTTGTCGAAGGCGTCTTTCCCACCGATGTTGAATTCACAGATGAATCCTTCCCGATGTTTGTGACTATTCCGCTCTGCACCTGTATATTTGCTGAAGGCGTCTCCTCCACTGATGGCGAATTCATCGGTGCCAAATTCGCAGCCAGCATCGAACTGTCGCCGGCCTCATTGTTGCGCGGCGGCAACGCGCGGCCTAGTCAGTCCTCCATCTTTGCCACGAAGGCCCTTGTTGTCGCGTCTAATTTCGCTTCCAGCGCTCGCATGCTCACCGACAACTCCTCAACCCTCTTCTCCACCACGTCCATTCGTTGCTCCATGCTACGTGTGACCACCATCGTTCGAACCGGTTCACCGCACCAATGGATAGAAGATGAATAATTGAACTGAAATATTTATTGAATAAACGAAAAAAAACAAACCTCACGAGAGGCCAAAATCGCAAAGCTATCCCTAAGAAGCGAGTTGCTCCCTAAATCCAAAATATTCGACTCCTAATTTTAACCTAGACTACTCCTTAAATTGAAAAGATGGAAACATAATTTAAGTCCATGAAGGGACGCAACCCATCATGATACTTTACCATAATACTTAAAAGGAAATAATAATAATAAAGATAATAAGATAACTATATGGAAACAATAATTAAGGAAATAAAGATAACAAGATTTCTTCAACTAATTTCCTCCAAAGTCGGCCAGCTTACGTGGCCCCCGCGGACTCGGACTCGACCCATGCACGCAGCTTTAACTCGGACTCGACCCTTGGACTTCAGCCTCGGACTTGACCCTTGACCTTCGGACTTGAGCCTTGAATTCAACCCTCGGATTCCTTATTGGCCGATCGACAATAGAAGTTGATACCTTAAATTGAAGTTGGTAGATCATTTCGTTGGGGACTAAAATGTTTATTTGTGTTCTTCATTTTACTTGGTCTGATTCACCTTCTTCAACGAGGGAAGATGGTTAAACCGAGATAAAACTTTAAGTTAGTTAGGCACCACTATAACTCGGGCTAAGGTTAGATGGGGCAAGGGGGGATATCCACATGCGAGCTAAAGCATTATAAACGATCTTTAGCATTATAAACGACATTAATTAATTTGGGAATTAAATGAAAAAAGGTGGTTTACATTAATTTCGAGGTTGCGCAGGATGGCGGTGTATGCATTAAATTATATATGGTAGTAATAATATTATGATTGGATCTTAACTGTATCCTGCACAATGAGGTCAGCAAAATTACTGAGACACCCTTGAGCAGTCACATTTTGAGATGGTAGTAGATAGGGGTGTGATTGAACCAAGTTGAACCGAGTAGTTGGGTGTTCGAGCTCGACTCGTTCCAATTCAACCAAGTTCGAGCTCGGTTCGAATTCGTTTAATTTTCTTTCTGAGCTCGACTCGTCAAAAATTATTCGAGTTAGAACTCAAGCTCGTGAGCTCGTTCGGCTTGAAATCGAGCTCAGCTCGTATTCAAGATTGACAACATAAATATTAACAATTCACCAACATTTATAGAGATCTATGATTGCATACTTTTTGTTTTTCGTCGATGTAGGCCAAAAGTTTTCGAGCTCGAGCTCGAACTGTTCGACTCAAACTCAAGGTCGAGGTCGAACTCTTGAACTCGAGCTCGAGCTCGAATAGTTTGCGAGCCTAACGAACCAAACACCTAAAAGCTCGAGCTCGATTCGAGGCTCGAGCTCAATTCGTTTATTAAACGATCGAGTTTCGAATGAGCTTTTTTCGAGTCGAGATCCGAGTCGATTCCAAGTAGCTCTGTTCATTTACACTCATAGTAGTAGACTATATAATAAAATTAACATTATTGATCAATAAGAAAAAATGAGTTATTGATTTCAGCCAAAACTACGTTAATATAAGTTTTTTTTTTTTTTT
>AYJT01066026.1:0-17382 GCA_001278415.1 Ocimum tenuiflorum
AGATCCCAGGGGTGGTGAGGGGGCTGATCCGCAGCTGGACCCTCTTCAGGAATGCCTTCATCAATAATCTGAACCAGGGACTTGGAGTCGGTGCTTTCGCTACTGGAAAACAGGATCTTTCGTTTTACAATCTTGGGAGTAGTCGACTGTTGTACTTCATGGGTTTTAACTTTAGGTGTCGTAGCAGTTGGCTTCCTTGTCTTGCCTGCCAGGGCTGCATCACGTTGTGCCAAGGTCACAAAGGACTTATTCTTAGAAGGGGTCGAAGGACCCTTACCGTTCTATCTTCTTTTACCAAGGACGGCCTTCTCTAGTTCCCAGAACTTCTCTTCTTCAGTTGCCGTCCTCACAGTTGCCTTAGCTTCCTCACGCTGAGAACTTGTCTCTGAGTTAGCCACTCGGGCCACCATCTACCTGACAGCTGGGTTGGGAGGAAACCTGAACTCTTCATCAAAGGTCATTTGCAAAATAGGCTTTTGGGGATGCTTGGCCTTGTAATCATGACCTGGCTTCTTCTTAGAAGATGGAGGAATGAATTCATACATACTCAGCTTCTCACCCGGCCCGATAGCTGGCATGACATCTTCAAGGATGTGACTAATGGCCAGCCCATAATGAACGTATTTTTCAAACATGTGGATGGAGCGGATGGTGTGATTCTTCCTCACATTCTCCTGTAACTTGTCACAAATGTAGTCCACCTAGTTGGCATGTTTCTCATCATCTATCACCATTATGGGCTTATATTTCTTGGTAGAGAGCTCGGATTTGGTGCCTAGATCGCACACAATGCCCTTGTTGACCACATCCAGCAGGATCAGGTAGATAGGCTTCAAGGAGCCCTTTGGGCTAGGAAGGCGGGTGAAATCGTGATTCTGGTCCCGTAGACCTTCGTGACAAATAATTGACAGTCATCCTGAATGACTGCCTTCTTGTAGAACTTTGCTACAAGATTTTGGTAGAAACAACGTGTTGCTGATGTGACGAACTGCAGCACGCCAGATCTTTGGAGATCCCTTTCCAACTTCTCCACATGATCCGGGTAATTAGAATATTGTTTCTTCAGGAGTGGCAAATTAAGAATCTTTTTTTCTCAATTTGCATTTGCCGTCTCTCCGTATTGGTGAGTTCTCTTGCCCCAGATTTTTCAATTGAGGCTAGGGTGGTTAGGGGGATGGCTTCTGGGATGTTATGAGCAGATTGATCATGAGCGACAAATGTCATTAGAAAGTATCTTGGAAGGTTTTAGGGTTTAAATCGAGGGTTTTTTGAGTGAGATTTGGGGATTTTTTGTATACGGTAGGTTTGATTGTAGATGATAGAAAGAATGATCATGTATGAAGATCCTCATGATATAGTAATAGAGGAATCCCTCAACAGCTGGGATTCGTTCCTAGAAAATGGTTTCAACGAACTAGATTGATCGTACTGAGATCATGCGGGAAGGTAGTTTTTGGCACATTCGATCGTGTCAGCTACTTTCCATGTGGCAGCTTCCAAGTGGATCTTCTCTTCGACTGGTCATAGTCACATTTAATGCACATTTATGGCATTTGAAATTTGAAATAAATACCATAGGAATGAGACATTAATACCCTTCGATAATTATTTTCCCATATTTAATGAACTTTAATGACTGAGAGTTGGGACTCAGTCAATCAACCTTCGACAATTATTCCCATGTTATGCACACAACTGAGAGCTTGAACTCAGTTGTCATCTGATTAAACATCAATTTTTCCCCTATGTATGACTCCTTAGAACTGAGAGCTGGGACTCAGTTCGAGCTTTGTCAGCTATGAACAGGATAGCTGAAAAAAAAAAACTTATCTAAACTTAATATCCTATAGGTGAGAGCTAGAACTCAGCTATGAACTCCTTAATGAGTAACTGACAACTGACCAGGTATCAGGTGTCCCACTCAGAGTGATCAACCCGACAGCTAACAGTATCCTCGATCAGTTCATTGTGAGTCAGCTAAGAGCTAGGACTCAACTAACTGACTTCACTTAAAGAAAAAATATAACTGAGAGCTCGGACTCAGTTACCCTTCCATTGTGGAAAAAAATGGTAGCTAAGAGCTGAGACTCAGCCTTCCTATACTTAGAAAAATTTTCTTCAATCTTCTCCTTCAGCTAGCATGTCCAATTCCAATAGACTCAATTGTAAACACAATTCTTTTAATCTGGACTTCTAAAGTGGCTTGGTAAATATATCTGCTAGCTGATCCTCAGTCTTCACATAAGCTATCAATACATTATTCTTTTCAACGTGATCATGGATGAAGTGATGTCGAATATCAATATGCTTTGTCATTGAGTGATGAATCGGATTCTGCATGATAGCTATGGCACTAATATCAGAACAACTTCAGTTGGAATCTTGTAATCTAGTAGTTGTTTCTTGATCCAAAGAAATTGAGCACAACAGCTACCTATGGCAATATATTCTGCTTTAGCTGTGGAGGTGGCAACTGAGTGCTGCTTCTTGCTGAACTAGGAGATCAGCTTGTGACCAAGGAACCGGCATGTTTTGCTGGTGCTTTTTCTATCTATCCGACAGCGTCCAAAGTCTGAATCTGAGAAACCTTTCAGATCCAAACAATCATCTCTAGGATACTAAAGTTCTAGAGTCTCAGTTCATTCAAGAACTGGGGTTCCAGTGGTTTCATCCGTCACAACTCTCTTGTTTAGAGCTTGGGTTCCAGTTGTTTCCTTTGTCATAACTCTCTTGCCTAGAGTTGGGGTTCCAGTTGTCTCCATCTCAGCTAATGACTCAGCTGGTTCCTTAGTTAAGCTAGGTTTAACTGGAATTTGTTGAACTGTTTTGGTGCTATCTTTGGTTGGGCTTCCAACTTAAGTTGTGGTTTCCCCTGCTTCAATGGCACCTCCAGTTGAATCTTGAATTGAATTAGTTCTTAAGGTCTCAGGGAAAACTTCTACATTACAGACCTTCTCAGCCATTTGGACTCCGGCTGAGGAAGCTGAAATCTGAGGTCCCAGAAATTTGCCTAGCTAGTTCAGTTAGTTGCACACCACAGGTGCTGCCCAACTGAACTTCAGCTTCATCAGCTTCTGGGCAGCTCAAGATTAGCTTTGCGGTGTTCCTGCGCACTAGACTACACTCATAAAAAATAACATTACATGTTATTTTCCATAAGAAGGGTTGTCTTATTGAATACCCTAAATGCCTTATGAGAGGGGTATCCATAACCAAGGAATGCACACTCATCAGCTTCAGGAGAAAAATTATTCAACTTAGATTTCTTGTTATTGTGAATATAACATGGGCAACCAAATGCGTGTAGATGAGTTAGAGAAGGCTTATGACCCTTATACACCTCATAAGATGTTTTATTGAACCGTAGGTTGATGGAGCTACGATTCTGAGTATAGCAAGCTGTGTTGAAAGCTTCAGCCCAGTAGCTTTGACCTATCTTAGCCTCATATAGCATGGACCTCGCAGCTTCCTTCAATGTCTGATTCCTTCTCTCTGCAAGACCATTCTGTTGCAGTGTCCTTGAAGTCAAGTGCTTGTTACAGATTTCATGATCCGCACAAAAGTCCATACTGGTCCACTGCAGAACTCTGTCCCATTGTCCGATCTAATCCTGACCACATTGCAACTTTTCTCCTTCTGAACCTTCAGAATTAGCCCTGGCAAAACCATCTTCACTTCAGCTTTGCTCCTTAGAAACTCCACCCAGGTATATCTGGAGAAATCTTCGATCACCACCATGGTGTAACTCTTCCCCCCAACTGACTAGGGGGTAATTGGTGCGAACAAATCCATGTGAAGAAGCTCCTAAACATGGGATGTGCTAGGCTCCACTGACTTTCCTTTGAAGGATGCTTTCGTTTGCTCCCAACTGGCAAGTTCGCAGACTCCTTCCTTCTTCAAAAGCTCAGCTGGTAATCCCTCCTTCAAATTATGCTTGACCAAATAATTGATCATCTTGAAGTTCAGGTGGTTTAGCCTCTTATGCCAGAGCCAGCTGGTCTCTGTAGAACTTCGACAAACTAGACAAGAGTCGAAGCTGCCGTTGTTCCAATCAACAATATACAGTCCACCTCATCTTTTTTCTTTAAGTACTACTTTCTTGGAGATCTTATCGTTTATATAGCATTCGTTCTTCGCGAATAATGTCTTGTATCCATTTTCTCCAAGTTGGTTGATGCTCACTAGGTTATGTTTGAGATTTTAAACTAGCGAGACACCATTGAGGGTGTTGGGGTTAAATCCAAAGGCCCAAAAAACATACAAGGCCCATTCCATTATGGCCCACAACGCCAAAAAAGCCGAAGCGAAAGGAACGACCCACTAAGCTGTCGGCCCAAGGGTCAGCCCACTTCATGACCTGATTCCCCCGAAGAAACCGCGACGACACGTGTAGAAGCACGATCCACGCATTAAGGCCACGATCGCAGAGAAAGTAGTCCACTAACCTCCTTTAACTGACTACATTTTTCATGTATAAATAGAGCCTTCCAAGAAGAGGAGGAGATCCACTTTTTCAGCAATTACAATCATCATTATCTCCAATCTATTTCAGCAATTACAATCATCATTATCTCCAAAAAATAAACCTCAACAATTGGCGCTGTCTATGGGAACTTTCCCTGAAAATGGTAACAAACAAAGTATCCCAACACTTACACTTGTCGATGGAGGTGGTGGCGGCCATCGTCGACGCCAAACTGACTAAGTACCGTCTGAAGCACGAGGAATAGCTCAAGGCCCTAGCAAAAGAAAATCAGAGGTTAAAACTGATGATGGAATCCATTGTCGAATCTCACAGCATTGGCCTTTCGGGAACCAAAAAAGGAAGCAATTACCCACCCCTTAAGTTTAAAGAATCGCATCGTGACTCAACCAAGAGTCTCATCGACGACCTCGATGCTGTCGCAGAGGAAGTGAAAGATGGCAAGGGGGCTGACAAATCTCCTTCCTGCACCGATCGGGGAGGAGAAATCCCAAGACGGACCGGAGGAATATCTCTTACGCTCCTCGCATCGATTACGCTTCACATATCCCACCCTTCGGTCCAAAATACAAAAAGAGACTACAATAGTAGGTTGCGAAACAAGTAGCCGGCTAGGGAAGTCTATGACGACATCATGGAGCGCCTCATGAATATTGAGGGCAGGTTCGCACACCTTTCGGGAATGATGTCTTAACCAAGACGGATCAATCGTGGGACTTTTGTTGACTTCCCTTTCGTAAGGGAACTTGACATGACCCCTCTTCCGCAAAAATTCACACCCCCAAATGGTCCAATACAATGGGACCACCGATCCGGATCAACATATTAAACTCTACGAATAGCACATGCTCACCCTCAGTTTCCTAATGCAAACAAAGAAAGCGTGCATGTGCAAAGGATTCGTGGTAACCTTGGTCGGACTTGCTCTGCAGTGGTTCATATGCTTGCCCAATGGATCAATCAACTCCTTTGCGGACCTCCACCTCAAGTTTGCAAACCATTTCACGAGCAATCGGGCTATCAAAAAATGACCGGATGGCCTATACATCATTATACAAGGGCCCCGTGAACCCTTGCGAGAGTACATGCAGTGATTCAATAGGATGAAAATAACCTTTCCTTACTGCCCGGAAGAAATCCAGATTTTCGCCTTTAGGAAAGGATTGAGGAAGGACTCTGACCTCTACAAGGAGTTGACTAAAACCACGTGCACATCAATGGAGGGAGTACTTGCATTCGTACATGCCCAACTCAAATGGGAAGAAATCGAAGCATATCTTGAAACCCAAAGATTTGCATATCAAGAAGCCCACGGAGAAAATGAGCGAGATTTGATCCCGTGCCGAGTTGAATGGATCGATAATCAACCCTCGAACTGACCTTTCCCCAAGAATTTGAAAGTAGCCAATGCCCAAGGAGGATTACCAGAGCATGTTCTTGTGGTCGGACCCTCCGAGGCAGTCAAAGCGATGAAAGGTCTTGGCAACCAGGTATTGTGGCCACTGAAAACAAAAACACCAAGAACAAAAATGGACGAATCCCAATTCTGCGACTACCACAATGATGTGGGACACACGACCAAAGATTGCATAACTCTCAGGCTCGAGATAGCAAACCTACTGAACCGGGGCCGATTGGTCGACTTGTTATCAGAAAAAAGAGAAGAGGGTCTTCAACAATCGACTCTAGGGCCAAGGTCCAAAGAGACGAGAAGGATCTGAAAAAATTAACCCTCCACAAAAAAATTATGTATCACCACCCCCAAAACCTCGGACTGATATGACAATCAACGTCATAACAGGCAGATCCAAAATTAGCAGACTAACAAGATCATCCAGAAGAAAAGGACACCGAATCTTGAAGGAAAAAACTGACACGTATGATTGGATGAATCGACTGAACCTATGCACTTCGAGGATTTGAACCTAGAAGGGATAAGACAGCCACACCATTATGCACTCGTAATCTCGCTCAACATCGCTGATTATGATGTGAAGAGAGTCCTCATTGACGGGGGAAGCTCCACCAACCTTCTATTCCTTCGATGCTGTAAGACGATGAAAAGAACGGAATCATCCCTTGTCAAGATATCTATTCCCTTAATAGGATTCAGCAGAGAAAGACTTTGGACCTTGGGAGAAGTAAAGTTGTCTATGCTGAGGGCATCAAATTGATGACACTATTTCTGGTAATCGATGCACCTTCATTTTACAACGTGATTATGGGACAATCAGGAATACATGCAATGTTGGCAGTGCCTTCGACCTACCACCAAGTCATTAAGTTCCCCACCCCATTGGGAACTCAAAGCATAAAGGGGGAGTAAGAAAAAGCCCAAAGTTGCTACATGACAAATTTGAAAGAGCTCAATGAACCAAAATCCATAGCTAGGCAAGTGGAAGAAACGGAGGTTGTGTCGATCGATTCAGAACATCCCGAAAAGGTAATGTTCATCGGGGTGGAACTGCAACCGGAAAGACGAGTTCAACTGGTTCAGTTCCTCACTAAAGACGATCGACCTTTGCATGGTCACACTCCGATATGAAAGGAATCAATCCCAAAATCATAACCCATGACCTGAATGTCGACCCGACGTTTAAGTGGGTACAACAAAAAAGACGAAGATTCACTAAAGAAAAGAATCGAGCAATCAATGACAACATGGACGACCTGCTCAGCATTAGATCAATCCGTGAAGTGAAGTACCTGGAGTGGGTATTGAACTGTGTGGTCGTAAAAAAAATGGAAAGAATTGAGTTTGTGTCGATTACACAGACTTAAATAAAAGCATTTTCCAAAGATCCATTCCCACTACCCCACATTGATCTTATCGTCAACGCGACTACAGGGCACGAAATGTAAAGTTTCATGGATGCATTCTCGGGTACAACCAGATCAGGATGAATCCGAAAGACGAAGAGAAGACCACTTTTGGCACTAGTAAAAGCATATGTTATTACAAAGTAATGCCCTTCGGACTCAAGAACACCGGTTCAACCTACTAATGCTTAGTAAACCTCATGTTCAAAGATGTCATCGAAAACTTCATGGACGTCTATGTCGATGATATGATCATCAAATCCCTGAAGGCTTGTGATCATCACAAAAACTTAGAGGCAGCGTTTGAAAAGCTAGACAAATACCACATGAAGCTGAACACCGTCAACTGCATGTTCGGAGTAACGTCGGGAAAATTTCTAGGGCATCTTGTGACCAGACATGGAATCAAAGCAGATCTCATTCAAATCAAGGCCCTCGATTTTACCGGTCTGTCGAGATCCATCAAAGAGGTGCAGAAATTAACGAAAAAACTAGCCGCACTTAGTCGGTTCATCTCAAGATACTCTAAGAGAACAAGACCATTTTTCTCTACCATGAAAAAGCGAAAAACATTTGAGTGGGATGAGGAATGCACCCGGGCACTCGAGGAACTAAAGAATTATATGAAAAACCCGCCACTCATGCTGAAACCACTCCCGAGTGAGGAACTCATGCTCTACCTATCAGTTTCCAACACCGCCATCGGGGTAGTACTGGTCAAAGAAGAAGAAGGGAAATAGCACCATGTGTACTACATCAGCAAAACCTTGCTTAACTCGGAAACCAGGTACACCCCCCGAGAAAAGTTGGTCCTTGCATTAGTGGTAGCTACCCGAAAACACAAGCATTACTTCGATGCACACCCCCTAAAGGTCGTGACATCCTACCCAATCAAACTAGTACCCTCCAGACCAGACCTATTTGGTCGACTAATGAAGTGGGTCGTGGAACTTGGGGGACATGGTTGATCTATGAACCGAGGATGGAAGTAAAGTCCCAAGTCCTAGTAGACTTCGTCGCAGAATTCTCAACAGACCTGCAAGTCGAGGCCGAAAAAAAAGTAGCAAGCATCAATGCCCATGAGCGCGAATAAGGATTTTGGACACTATGTGTCGACGGAGCGAAAAATTGTCGAGGGAGTGGAGCAGGCATTGCCCTTACAAACCCATAAGGGACAACATTTGAGAGAGCTATTCGCCAATGCTTCCAAACAACAAATAACGAAGCAGAATTGAAGTGTTATCTATAGGCTTAGAATTAACCCTCGAACTGGGAGCAAGAAGAGTTGAGGTCAAAAGCAATTCGCAAATGATCGTACATTAGACAATGAGGGATTTTCTAGTAAAGAAGCCACGGATAAAACTCTATTGCGAAACAGTGAAACAGTTGATGGGCAAGTTTGAAAAGATGAGCATACAACACGTCATAAGAGAAGACAATGCCCACGCATTAGCAAACCCAGGGGCTTCAAACATCGGGACCACTCCTCGAATGATTCCGGTCCAAGTGGTAAAGTTGTCGACACACAGGAGAAACACAGGTCGCGAACTCGAAATGAACCCGATAAACATCGACCCCACTCTTGGACGACCGCACCAATAAACTACCTAACTAGCGGGACCCTCCCATCAGATCAAAACGAGGCTATTCATATCAAAAGAAGAGCCGTAAGGTTCTTAATGATTGACGATAAACTTTACCAACAGACCTAGTTGCAACTACATCAATTTAAAAAGAAGAACAAAAATAAAAGAGAAACAAAGACTACAAAGGCTAGGAGGACTGGGATGACGCCCACTCGAGAGCTTGGTCAAAAAGGCCAATGTCGAAGGAGGGTTTGATCCCTTGGAAGGCCGCCTTAGCCCCTCGTAAACACCATCAGCGATGGCATCACGAACGGGGGCAAAATGCGGAGTCAGGACCAACTCGTCCCACTTCAAGGACCTCCTTGAGTGGGCGTCCTCAAGCTGGTTCTTTAGTCGAGCAACCTCCGCCTCAAGCTCAGCCCTCTCGACCGCTCCTTAGACAAACACCTCCCCAACAGCCCTTTCCGCCTCGGCTTCAACCCTAAGCCTCTCTAACCTGTTAACCTCCGCATCCTTTTGAGAAACTTCAGCCTTGGACCGAAGCCTATCGACCTCGGCCAGAGCCTCTGTAGTGTCGCCTCAGAGTTATGCTTGGAAGACTCGGAATTGGTCAGTTCAGCCCGGAGAGAAGAAACCTCTCTCCGAAGAGAACCGACGTCTCTCTCCAAATGGAAAGACTCGAGCTAGCATTGGTAGAACTCCCAGCTGACCTAAAAATGACAGAGGCATGAGAAGTGAGTATGATGATAATAACAACAATCTAAAGGACAATTTCAGAACACACTGGGCCAACTTCTTTTGAGCCGAAGTCATTCAGCTGGTGAGGGGAATATCGGGTCGGATCGAATGGGGGTCAATTGAAGACCCAGATGATCGAACACATATAGATCGGTCTCTGTTTGGCAAATGCTAGAGGAAGGGTCGGCCCCGTCCTTGTCCCCCAGGCTCAAAGGCACAAACTCAAAGTCTTCCACCACGGGAGAATGAGGATTATTCTCCCCCATGGTGACCTTCGACACGAGGCTCCAATCTAAATCGAGGATAGGAATCCTCTCGCTCAATACTTTGACCGTCTCTCTTGGAGGTCTCGGAGCAGCCTTCTTGGGGGTCGTGGTCTTCTTCACAGCGTGGAGGAGTCGCCTCCAGCCTTCTTTCTCTTTTTTCCTAAAAGACGGGTTGCGACCTTAGCAAAGTCAACAAGGTCAGCCATGGCAGAGGCCTTCTCGAAGTGTCTCAAAGAGACCAAACCCGCATGCTCATCCCTCAAGTATTTTGAGGAAACAAACTGAGAGTTCCTGATGTGGTGGAAATCCTTGCTCTCAATTTCTTTCAGATGGTCGATCCTCGCCTTTTCTTCCAGAGTCAACACCGTCGCCTCATACCTTGCAGAAGAAACAAAAAGTCGATCAACAAAACATCGATAAACAAATTTAAGAATGGCACTAGGTCGGAAACCTATTGTTGGCCATGCAGAACTCAGTCAGGGGTTGAGGCCCCGACACGAGAAGTGCAATATATACAAACTCCTTCCTCCAACCAGTTTCGTTGGAGGGTATACCGGTAATGAAAATATCCTCGACCCCCCTTCGAGTGAGGTAGTATGTGCCATTTTTCTGATGGACCAAAGTATAAAAAAATTAAATTCACGGATGGTCGGGGTACCGAACCCCTCCCACAAAAATAGAAAAAAGTGCCCAATAAGTGGCACCACGAAGCGGGCAGAATCTGGATCGAGCAAAACCCGTAAAAGTTGCAGACCTCAATAAAAAAGGAGTGTAGGGGAGAACGAACCAACTCCTCTCTTAATGACTCAATCAACGAAAGGAAAGAACCCTTCCAGGGGATAAACCATATCATACCCCAGACTAGAAAGACGATAGCCGGAGCTTCCATCCGATATGGACTTATTCAGCAGGCCGTTCATGGTGGATTTGGAAATTACACTCCTACACGGAAAAAGGGGCGAATCCAAACCCTCGAACCCACCGATGGGTGCCATTTTTTTTCTTTAAAGATAGTCGAAAGAGGAAAGCAAGGAAAGATATTGCCGAAAATCTAAAAACTGATCTAAAAACCTTAAAGAGAGGCTTGGAAGCAGCGGAGAAATAAAAGTGCGAAATGGAACTGGGAGCAAGTATTTATAGAAGAAATTGGAAGGCGAAAGGACGACATAAAAAATGAAGCAGCACCTGACAAACACACGAATCCCAATGATCATTACGTCAGCAAATGCGGGTTCGACAAAACTCGTGGCTCGCCTCGAGCCTGAAATTTAATACGGGTTTGACAACACTCGGGGTTCGCCTCGAGCCTGAAGTTAAATACGGGTTTGACAACACCTGGGATTCGCCTCGAGTCCGAAGTTAAATATGGGTCTGACAACACCCGGGGGTCGCCTCGAGCCCAAAGTTAAATACAGATCTGACAACACCTGGGTCTTGCCTCGAGCTCGAACTTAAACACGGATCTGACAGCAGCCGGGGCTCGCCTCGAGCTCGAAGTTAAATATATATCTAATGATACTAGGGGCTCACTCCAGACCAGAAGTAAGTCAGAGTTTACACCCCTGATAGATGAAGACATACCTAAAGATATCCAAAGTTCAAACGTGTAAATAGGATCTAAGGTCCAATGAAGATGACACTCGGCGGAAGATGGTCTACACTGAAAAATTCACACCCTGCGATTGGATCCGCAAGTCTTTTTATTCCTCAGATGGGGCAACGTTTGCCCCACTAAGGAATAAAAGGGCTATTGTTGGAGGTTAAATCCAAAGGCCCAAAAAACATACAAGGCCTATTCCATTGTGGCCCACAATGCCACAAGAGCCCAAGTGAAAGGAACGACCCACTAAGCTATCGGCCCAAGGTTCAGCCCGCCAATTCCCTCGAAGCAACCGCGAAGACACGCGCAGAAGTATGACCCACGCATTAAGGCCACGATCGCAGAGAACCTAGTCCACTAACCTCCTGTAACTGACTACGTTTTCTATGTATAAATAGAGCCTCACAAAAAGATAAGGGGGTCCATTTTTTGAGCAATTACAATCATCATTATCTCCAATCTATTTTTGAACTTTTTGCTTTGCTATCATCTATGGGAAATTCTTTTCGTACTACAAAAAATCTAACCTCAACAGAGGGTAACTCCGTTGATTCTGACTGATACTGAGGCAACTATCCTTCTTCTGGAATTATCCCTGAAAATTAATAATGGCCTATTGACTGGGATAACATTCGCCATATTGTCCTTGTTCCCTATGAAGTGCCCTGAAGAGCCGCTGTCCAAAATCCAAACAGCATTTGAACTTGGCAACTGACAACAATCTTATATGAACTGCAATCACAGAGAAGACGGTTTAGGTACCCGTCTTACTTCGGGTTATGAAGGGTCAGTACATGTATGAACCCTTTTGAAATCCATACTTATTTGATTTTAAGACCATGGACCTTTTGGGCAGCTTGTCATGCTTTTTTTGTTAAGAAGTGCATTTGTGTGTGAGTTTGCCTTGGAACTGAGTGCCTAACAAAACCTCGATAAGCTGGCCGAATATGTGTTGGCACCTATCTTTGACTTCTTTGGTTGAATCCTAGTCCATGGCGATTAGCCTTTCTTCATTGCCAGCTTAACTCAGAAATTCTGAGTGTTTGTTGACTAGTAGAAGGCCTCAAGTCAGGTAAACCTGAACTGGGATACCTCCAATTTGCTTTCGCATAACTAGGAGGACTCTGGTTAGGTTTCCCTGAACTGGGTTGAGGAGGAGCTGGTGCCTTGGCTGGTTGAGGTTTCCTCAGCTATCCAGCCTTAGGAGGTACAAGTGACTTCCCAGTCAGCTGGACTTTCTTTAGTTGGGCAGTTTTGGAAACTGCAGCTGGCCTAGAAGACTGGCCAGTTTGTATTTCAGCTGGTTGAAATACAATTTTCTCATTGCCTTTACTCATAAAAGAATTAGTTTTGTCATTCAAAATGAATAGATGATGTCCTAATCCATTATTTTCAGTGCATGACTTTTGAATGCCGATGAGATGTTCCAAATCTCTTGAGCTTTTATTAAGAGATGACAGAATTTTCTTCCGCTCGAGGTTTTTGATTTTTAGAGATTCCAGCTCAGCTGAGAGTTTTTTCAAAATTGGTTTTGATAGTTGAGTTTTCCTCTCTAATTTTCTCATTAACTGCTACTAGGACTGAGCCTTTTCAAGTTCAGTAGTTAATTTTGAAAGTTGTTCTTTTAAAGATATGTTTTCGTGTGAGATTTGCAATTGCAACATGCACATGAAAATCTTTTGAAAGCGTTTCTAGTGAGAGATCCTCAGAGTCAGAATGACATGACTCTGAGTCCTTGTTTTCATGCTCAACTACATGCAGTATTTGGGAAGTATTAGTTACCTCTTCCTCAATTGAGGTAACCTTGGTATCTTCCAACCGAATGTCATCCATGAAAGTAACAAGAAGCTCATCGTCATCGGAGTTGGTTGCTTACTCCTAATCTACCTCTTCATCATACGCAATGTCTGGCATCTCGGTTTGTGTGAGCATGACTTGAGCATATGCCTTTGAACACTCTCTTGAGAAAGCTTTTCTTTAGCTCGTTCGCTCTTCCTCTCCAATCTATGGACAATCAAATTTTAAATGATTAGGAGAGTTGTATTGAAAACATGTCCGTTGTTGTCGCCTTTGGGACTGCGACTTGTCGGACTTTTTTTCCTCAACAGCTTGAGCCTTCAGCGAGGATCCTCATCTGTTCCTCTAACTCTTGAACATAGCTGGGGAGTTTTCTCAGAGGAGGATTGTTTTTCAGTAGTTACAGCTGCTGGAGCTGTAAACTGAGGCTTTTTCTGCTTCCTTGGTGAGAACTTCTTGACGAAGAGAGCAGCATCCTCCAGCTTTGACGGCTGCTGTGTAGCCTTCTTTGCTTCGTGCTCGTTTAAATGAACAAGATCGAACTCATGTGCTCGTAAGGAGGCGAACACATCTCTTATCGGCATATTTGACAAGTCTCTCCTTAAGAACAGTCACCTTAACGAATTAATCATCTCTTGGCATCCTGACCAAGATTTTAGTGTTAACAAGCCGTAATCTTATTTCATAAAAGTCGTTAAATTATTCGTAAAAATGACGTAACATTATTTTGATACCTTGTACATTAAATTAAAACAATGACGTATCATTTTACGCATGTTCAATCTTTTAAGATTATATAATTATGGTATTAAATTTTTAATAGTTTAACTTTAAAAAAGTATAAATTACGAAGTGACTTATCGAAATATAATGTTTTAAGATGCTAGATGTTATCTAAAGTATTTAACAAATGAATTGTTCTGATATCACTGTATTACGCACAATCTCTTGAAGGATCCAATTAGCCGAGATAAGACGGTGAGGTTAAAGAAGCAAGGAAGCAAGGGGGATTAAAGTAGTTCACTCACTCTTTATCAACTTGAAATGGAAATAAATACATGACAAAGATCAAGATATCTTCAAATGTTCATAAACTAAACATATAAACAAGCTCGAATGTTTGATTCACAGTTATCAGAATAATAACAAAAAATAGGGAAACATATATGAAAATATGTGACCCTTGACTTCGAAGTGAAAAATCGGGATGGCTTAGCAGTTGTCGTTCTCATTGTCTCCTCATCCTGCATATTTAGAAATATATGCAAAGGTGAGTAGTACTCAGTGAATACAGTGTCAAAACATATATAAAATCATCGATATCCCGTGTTATACACATACTTATCCCACGATAATTTATTTGTAAATCATCTCGTTCCATAAAATAGTTCGAGTTGTTGTACAATTTTTTTCATCCACAATACCATATTATAGCCACACTATCTGTCTGAGTGAATTAGAAAGTAAGCCTCCTTCATTAGTCATGTTTGCGTTTTAAGAGAAATACGGCATTGTTGGTCAGCACACCAAATGCACTAACTTTAGTATCTTGTTTTATCACCAAGGCCCAATTGTTAAACAACCAGACATTACTCACATAAAACGGTCCGATTTATCAGCAAGCCACTAATAACATGTCACGTCTGACATTACCCTGATTGGATCGCCAATCAAATAATAGATAGACATTCACAAAAAAGGTCTATGGCCATGATAGTCTTTTTGCAAAAAAAACATGTTTTTGCAATATTTTTCAGAAATAGAAATTAAGGTTTGATATCACGTTCTTCTTTTTGTAAAGAAATTTTACCTTAACCTTCGGGAAATAAGGTGGCATGCTATTTGGATGTATTTGGACATCCTTTTAGATATTTTTGTCAAGTTTCCAAATAATAATAATACTTAAATATATTTAATTTCCTCCCTTATAAAAATTTTATTCTAACATTTCTTTAATCCGTAAGTGCATTCAGTAATATCTCATCCTCATTCTTTCTTTTAGTGTTGAGGTCGTTTCTTCTTGACCATGGTTTTCTTCATTGGACCTTCATTAGTGAAATATATTTATTTCAAGGTCTTGCACCTTATTTGATAGAATTCCTTGAGGTCTCCCTTATATTGCAGACTTGGGTTTAAGTTGACTTCCCATCGGATAATGTACTTTAAATCGAATATGTACTTGTATAACTGAGACAAGTGGAAAAAATCGTGAAAGTTACCTCATTTAGCGACATTCCAATCCATAAACACGTGGCCTATCTATCCTAGAATCTCTAGAGACAACCGTGGTCTCAACTTTCATTCTAAATAACACCCTTGATGGGATTTTAAAAAATATTTTACTTTGAATAATAACTTGGTGTAGCGTGCGTCGGTTTAGGGCTTCCATTTACTTTGAGCTTTTCTAAGTTTCTATGATTTAGCAAATCATTTTGTAAATTCTATTTTACCAAAGGACTATTTTCGACTAAACATCATCCTACTATAGTGGAAATATGCAATTTTTTCATATGATGTCATTCAGTCACTTGACTTTTGTTATTATAAGAAAATTATGTAAGAGAGTATCTTTCTTAATTTTCTCCTCTCTCTAGTTTAATTGTCCTCGTCATATCTGCTAACATCTGAATAATCCTTCCAACTGCCCGTTGGTTTGAGATGACGAATAGTTTAACTGCATTCCTTGTTCACTTTGTCGATTAGTCTTGAGTTTAGAAATAAACTCTGTATCTTAGTTCGAAGCTATTGATTTTGACGCATCATGTAATCCATAATCTTCTGAATACAGAGTTAATGTTGATCTTCAGCTCCCGAATAGGTATTAGAAAAGGCAGTTATGAGAGCAGCCAACCGTTTGACCCTCCATTATAAATTCACTTTATTACATAATAATGAAAAAAATATAATTATTTATACATTAAAACTAGTAATATCATTCAAATTAAATGTTATCTTTACTCATGAATGATTTTTCAATGGTTCATGAGCACTAGGTTGAATCAAAGAAGAGGAAGAGTTATCCAACCCATTTCTATAAACTCTTTTGAAATATCTATGTAAATAAAAATAAATCCTAAACACTTAATATAAAATACAATCAATCAAAATTTACAATCACTTATCCCGAATAATAAATTTATCACTAAATATAAACTTAACATAAATTCACAGTGAATATGATTCAAAAATCTATATTTTATATTACAACTTACAATTAAAATTTACAAGCAAAATATGAATCATAATTGACTCTATACTATAAATATAAATTTCATTAATAAAATAATATTAAATAATACATTTTGCCGTCAGATAGTCGAAGACGAGCAAATTGGGGTTTATCAGGGCCAATGCTACGAGCAAATGACGAGAAACTCTGTGTAGGGTAACGAGACCGCGAATGTCCAAACACAATGTTTGTTTACTTAATTAACAGAGATGATTTGATTCATTAATAAAGGGAAGATAGATAATTTGTGTAATTGTAAGATTGGAGTCCGTGATATGCTCATATGTCAGTCCACAAATTTATGTATATCCATATATTTTTTTTTAAATAAATAAAAAGAATAATTGAAACCGTAACAACTTTAGGGGGCTATTATCTGTTAAGGTTCGATTTTGATAATTTGAATGATTGGAACTCCAAGAGAGAAAGTAATCGGACACCAAGACTTCTAGGAAGGTTTATAGTTCTCCAAAACTTGCTAGTATTTTATAGAGTAATTGAGTGAGAACTATAGAGCTTCTCGTCGGAGAAGGTGATCGGAGTGGTACAGTAAATATGGGTGAACAGCCTTGTGTGTGCATGGTGCGTGTGCACTTTTTGTACTATTACATTGAGAGAATCTGAATAATTCCTGTCTATGGGGCCAATTTGCAAATTCTTTACGGGGCGATATGCAAATATAGATGGGGAATTTAGGGTCACGTGTTCTCCCCTATGCTGAGTCAGCAAAAGGAATCATTCTAAATCCTTCCGGCACGTGGGTTGCACGCACTGGGAATCTGAAGCTGGGCCTAGAGGGGTTTCGAGTCTTGTCGTTTGAGCTGGACTCGAGCCCTGAGATGGCCTTCGAGGTGGGGTGCTCG
>AYJT01066048.1:0-10424 GCA_001278415.1 Ocimum tenuiflorum
CGGCGAGCACCGCCCTCGGCGTGGCGGCGTGCGTTTTGGCGCTCTTGTTGCCTTTGCCTAATCTCGCCTACTGTGAGGTAATATAATAGCAAGTTGCATGCATGCATGAGCTACCCTATTTTTGGTGCTGCATGAAATTTGCATGTACAAAAAATTTAACCGAGTCTCGAATATTTGGATGTTTCAGGTGACGGAAAATTGCAAGCTATATATTGAGAATGCGTCTGAAAGATTGAAGCTATTCATGAAGGCTTTTTCTGCAGAAGATAAGGCTTCGCCTAAGGCGATGATTTCTCAAGCCAAATCTTTGAACAAAGCAGGAAATAAATTTCTCCATTGCATCAAATCCAAACAAGTACGTCTTAAGACTTAACTAACACAATAGTTATTACAACGTATATTTCTTTTTTTTCTCAGAGTATAATAATTATATGGAATTTATTTGAGCAGGAGAGCATGGAGTGGGAGAGAATCCCAATCAAGTTCCTAAAATCATACAAGAAAAACCCAGGAGAATCATTGCAATCTCTTGACACAATCTTGAGAGGAATGGAAAATGCTCTTGAAAACATCTATGAATTCCCAGTTACTCTAATGAACAACGAACTCAAACACGATTTAGTAAACGTAGAGGAGCAAATCTTGAACCAAGTGAAGAACACAGCCCTCGAAAACTCAATTCTTCCACAATCCGACGCCGAAAACGACAACAACACGTTCCTCCAAACACTTCACACTGCATCCACGAGTCTCAACGATCTACCCTCTCTCTTCTTCATCTTCTGTCTCAAGCTTCTTCAGAAAAAGCCGTCCTCCAACGTAAAACAAGATTTGCAGAAAAAGATAGACCAGTCCCTCATGCAAAGGCTATCCAATTACAAGCCTATTGTTATCAAGAAGAGAAGACTAATGCCAGCTCTGAAAAGCGCGCTTTCACTAGGCTTCGCAATTCTTTTCGGACTCTTATACAGCAAAGAAAACGGCTACTGGTCGGGCTTGCCCGTCGCGATAAGCCTCGCTTCTGCAAGAGAGGCCACCTTCAAAGTCGCAAACGTGAAAGCTCAAGGCACAGTTCTTGGCACTGTGTACGGAGTCATAGGCTGCTTCGTCTTCGAACGATACGTGAAGATAAGGTTTGTTTCTCTTCTGCCGTGGTTCATCTTCAGCAGCTTCTTGAGGCAGAGCAGAATGTACGGACAGGCCGGTGGAGTCTCCGCAGTTATCGGCGCGGTGTTGATTTTGGGGAGGAAGAATTTCGGGGCTCCTAGTGATTTCGCCATAGCCAGAATTGTGGAAACTTTTATTGGGTTATCCTGTTCTATTATGGTGGATCTTTTGCTGCAGCCCACGAGGGCTGCTGTTTTAGCCAAGCTTGAGCTCTCATTGAGTCTGCATTCTTTACATGAAGCTGTTGAGGCAATGAGCCTTGGCTCGTCGTCTGGTTCGAGCTTGGAGGAGAGGTTGAAAGAGCTGAGATTCCATGTGAGTGAGCTTGGGAAGTATGTTGAGGAGGCTGAGGTGGAACCCAACTTCTGGTTCTTCCCTTTTCATGGTTCTTGCTATGTTAAGATGAAGGTTTCGTTGTCGAAAATGGTGGATTTATTGCATTTCGGGAGCCATGCATTGAGATTCCTAGAGGAAGAATCTAAGAATGTGGATGGTAAGATTTGGAAAGAGGTTTGTGAGAAGGTGGAGAGTGATGTAAAGGTGTTCAAAGAAGGTGTTTGCTGTGGGATAAAGTGCTTTGAGGGGGTTATTTTGGTAAAATCCATCGCGGGGCTCGAGCACGAGTATGAGAAGAGGAAGAGCGGGCTTGATCTTGAGATGGGCAAATCGGGAAATTTGCATTCGGTCCAATGGGACCATGACGTGTCGAAGAAGAGCGCGGTGGCATTTCTTCGACACGTGGATGAATTTGTCGGTGAAGTTGAAGAGGTGAAGAAGAAGAAGAACGACGTGGTTTTGAGTTTGAGCGCCTTGGTTTATTGTATGGAGGGAGTGTTGAAGGAGAGTAGAGAGATTGAGAAGGGGGTAAAGGAAGTTGTACAGTGGGAGAATCCCTCAAGGCAAGTAGATTTGAATGACATCTTGTGTAAATTACGTGCTCTCAACAAAAGTGTAACCATTTAAATGCACAATTCATTGCATTTTCAACGCTTCTTCTTTTCATTTGATTTAGGTTATAATAAGCATGGAAAGTCTGAGTTAATTAGTATTTCTTGAATCTATAATCCAACACAAATTGATGTATAAAATAAATATAACACCTACAGGTGATAAACTCTATTTCTACTACTGGGAGGGTAAAATATTTGAAGCTTTTTAGCTACTTCGCAGAGAAAAATACACCAACTACTGTTGCCAATATATTTATACGGACCCAAAAAATTTTGAGAGGCTACATTAATTTCTTCATTTTCCTATAAATATATTTATAATTTCTTTTCTTTTTCCATTTTGAAATATTCAGCCCCTAACTTGAAATTGTTTCTTCTCTCCGGTCTTATATTTATGAATTGTACAAAAGTAACTATTTGTTACTCCGCTATAAAATGAAACAATTATTCATCACTCCAAGGAAATCGATGGGCCTGTTCTCCCACGTAGATCCTTCTGTGTATATACCCATAGGACATGGTTAAGAGAGACTATGCATATCGGGTGTTACTCGGCAATCATATCTAACACTAAGACCTGCTGCTGAAAGAATGTCCACTCCTTCTCCACCACAGAAATTCTCACATGCCATAGTTGGCACTAACCACTCCTTTTACACGAGGTGGATCCCAAGTATGAGCCCAATGTCGAATACTATTTATATGCGAGAGGGATAGACAGTACCAAAATGTAGACTCATCCTTCAAAAACACTTGGGTTGCGTACTGTGCCACCTATTTGACACCTCTAGGAAGAGGTAATAAAGTAATGCGATCCATGGAATAAATCACTTAATCAAACAAGACTTGAAAACAAGAAAAAAGATGCTCTTGGTTGTGCATCTTAGAGCCTTCATCAATTAACTCTTCTTTTTGCTCTCTCATTCTCAGCTTCTCGTACAAGCCCTTGTCGGACGTCCAAGAAATAAAGCCATTCCTCGTCGTTTACGGCTTGAATGAACCATCAGTGGCATCAAGACCTCATCACTCTGCAACTGGTGCGTCAATCATGTAACTGTGGGGTGTGAGCATTAAATCCATCAAATTGAGATGCAGCACTTATCATTACTTAATCTCAAAAACCAACGACGAAACTATAGAACCATGTGGTCCGTGTTTTACATGAAATCAATGAACTGTTTACGGAATACGAAAGAGACAATGCCACAAAAGAGAAGATCAGCAAAGCCTCTGTACAGCTACTCCGCAGAGGAAAAAAATTATGTGTTGCTGCAACATTATGTTGCAGATGCATTGCACTCATCTAGCAGTTTTAGCATATTATGTTCTGGAGCACTGATCGATGGCATAATAACTCGGTTGGAATGGGACCGAGGAGGTCGTCTCGGTGGGAGAGAGCCAGTTTCAACTGAGGTCTGCTCCGGCATATCGCCTCTCCTTTGTCCAATTGAAGTTACTCTCTCCTTCCATACTCTTCCATCCTATCATCAAACACAGGCACACATTATCCCATAACTCATCAAGAATCCACCCAAAAGTTGGAATTATCTCAAGGGTGGAAAAGTACACCTGACTAAATATTTTATATCACAAGTGTCACATAATTCTGTTTGAAATCTTCCAATAAAGAACTAACTCTATTCGAACTCAATTATTTGGTATGAAGTATTAAAACAAACACAAATCATTTTCTCATAATTGAAAGGGTCATAGAGTCACTAGGAGCTTGGTACTATCATACATGCTTCAAAAACACATAAATCAAGGATTTCAAAGTAGCCCTAATTGGTAATAGAAGAATCCAAGCCATCAACTAATGGAGATTGTAAGATGTGTTGAATCCTTACATTGAGAATGGAAGGCTCAGGCATTGGACATTGGATCGGTTGATCATGATCAAGAGGCTCGGTGGGGCGGTCGATCGGCTTAAACTCTGTTGCAATTTCAATACCATGTGGAGCAGCAGATACACCACTTGTTGCCTGAGGTACTACTTCCCCTCCATCCTGTAAAAATCAATCCTCATCACATTGGTGAAGGGCAATCATCGGATCATATGGAACAGAGTATTGAATTGAACTACATAAATATGTGGAGCCGAGAAAAGGGAAGTTGTACTAATGAATTTGATCACCTAAATGAGTCTTGGGTTGAGTTAAATTAATGTGAAAGAAGCAGCAAGCCAAAAACAACAGAAACTGAAACGACAGCATAGTCCGATCCAATGACAAATCAAAACTTGCAAAATAAATCAATGTATTTATGATATGAGCACAGGAATTGGGAAGAGAGATGGAGCTCACAAGTGCAGTTTGGGCCCTACGATGCCTGCTTCTGGAAGAAAGCCTCGAGAAAATTCCGATTCCGACCATATTTTAGCCCTGAAAGAAGGAAGCAAACCAAAAGCCCAACGATCTATTCTCGTGTTTTTCAGCTTTGCCACCGTCTTAGAATTTAAGTTTGAGAGAGAGAGAGAGATGACGGATAAGTTCAAAACTTACGCCTACTGTTCGGACGCCATCTGCCTTCCGTTAGATATAACTTCATTCACACATTAAATATTAAATACACATTCATTATATGAATAATAATAATAATAAAATTATAAAATGCAGACTTTATTCCTCTCCAATGATTTTCAATCAAGATATTGGACGAAATAGTATTCAAGTGGGGTACGCGTAAAACTCACTCCCGATGCATGTTACACAATTGTATTACACTGTACTGATTTTTTATATGTTTATTAATTAAAAAAATTAGTTATGATAAAAAATTTCTTTATTAAGAATATGATTTCACTTCATTGATTTGTACATGTGTAAATAATTCAAAATAATGTAACACCGTGTGTAGCACCATTGTTTAGGGGATCCGAACTGAAAAAGAACCGGCTCATTAATTATTGGGTGTTATCGTATGATTTGATGAACATTCATATCAATTTTAATAAAAGAAATATTTTTATTCGAATTCATGTATATTGATTGTTTCGTATTTTCTGTGGTCGTTTAATAATTAATAGAATAAATAACATTATTAAGTTACATTATATCCCACTAGATAATTTCTTTCTAAAAATACTATCCAAACTAATGATCGTGAGGTTTTTTCGGAGCTACTAGATACTGTTCACTGACAACCCTAATCTTAGTACGTGGATTTGTTCTGTCTGCATAAGAATTATTAGTACGTGGTCAAAAGAAATTTAATTGCTAATATAATATTTAGAATAAATAACTGAGCAAATCCATGCACAACTGGCCAGTGGAGACAATTCTAACTATAATACTTCATGTTAGGCGGCTTTGCGAGTATTTTACAGTTAATAATATTTAAGTGCAATATTTATTTATGTATATATCTTATTTTGTTCGTCAATAGTTTTTTTTTTTTATAATTAGAAGGCAATATTTTAAAATTTCTTCTGCAATGTAACTCGAATTCATTACTTTCCTAACAAAAAGCTTATATATTGCAATTTATCTCTGTATTTCTATCATAAATTACTAGAATTTGTTTCTTGTACGGATTATCATTGTGAAATAAATAAAGAGCATGGAATCTCAGGAAAAGGCCCTTAAAGGGAAAACATTATTATTAATAATGATTAAAGAAGGCAATGCTTAGATTTTGAGTTTGAAAGAATGAGAAGAGATGCCATGTCCATGTGCAATGTTGTCTTTGCGTAAAGAAATGGCTCTTTCAGCTTCGATTATTATTTATTACATATAAAATCTATTTATATTTGGTGCTAAAGTCTCATATGGACATGTAGCACATGGACTACTCTGGTGTTAGGGAACATCTTACTCGGTTTCGAATACTTCTTTTTGCTTATGAGGATATAAAATAATCATAATTAGTATAGTTGTTTTTTCAACATTGTCTTTATTCGATACGTGGATTACCCCCAAAAAAAATAAAAATGCAAATCAATGATAGTGCGTATTTAGCTAGTTGTATTCTTGTGGAATAATTTTGAGGATCGAATTTCAACTTTACAATAGTGGTCCTATCAAGGAGGTTTGACTAGAATAAAATTAAAAGGCTACCACATCCCTGAAATAAAATTGGGTGCACAAGTATTTATGACTTGTATCATGTCTTTATGAGCTATACAATTACAACCTATAATATCCTAAACAGTATTAGCTACCTATAATATCCTAAATAGTTTTAGCTGCCTAATCTACTATACCCGATATAGTAACTATGCATATTATTTTTGACATAGTAAATCTATTCTGACATGCTCCAGTTTCCATTTTCCAACGGCCCAAATCAATCTAAGACTATTCACAGTAGTGATCGGAAACCGACCTGGTCACAATATAAAATATTTATTTCTCTCTCATCCATATATACAACCTCAACCAATTATTATATACACTCCCATCAGTGACCGAAACTTAACCTGATCACAACATAAAACATTAATTTCTTATTCTTACAATTTAACTATAAAAAGTGAAAACTATTTTAATAATTTGGAGAACCAGACCATTGTGGATTTTGATAAAAATTTTGATAATTTGATTGATTGGGATCTATGAGAATGAGAATGAGAGAATTTTGTATTGTGTGTGAAAATATATCAATATTGAGCTTTATTTATAGAGAATTTTTTTTTTACGAATTTTAGTGTATTTTTTTAATAATTATATAAAATTTATATCATTTTATCCATATATTCAAAAATATATATAGCACTCAATAAATGGGTGCCACGTGATACGATTTGATTCTTTCGTATTTGCCTTGACCTTTGGGCAAAATATTGCCAAGGTCACAAAAATGAGGGGCATTTTTTATTTTCTTTTTTAAATTTTTTATTATTATAATAAGTACGACCTCATGTAAAAGGTCACCATTGCACATAACCTAATGATTCTTTTTCAAAAAAAAAAATTAAGGGACTCATGAACGCTGTTGCAAAAATAAAATTAAAGATTTTTTAAATTAAAAATAAAATATATCAGGTGTGGCTCAAGTTTTCAAGGGTATAAATAAATTCGAAAGTGTATGGAGATAGATCCACAATCAATGCACTCATTAAAATATTTCTAGCAATATTAAAGAATACAAGAGTTGTAGCTTTGTCTAAACTCTTCTCCTCAAATATCCTACTATACAAAAATCCCCAACAAATTTGGTATCAAGAGCATCGGTTTATTCCTCAAACATGGCCACAACTTCAAATTCCATATTTTCATATAGCTCAAGCCAAGTTCCAATTTTCCATGGTGAACACTACGGTTATTGGAGTTCGCAAATGGAGAACATCCGATCTTTGGGAAATGATCGAAGAAGGTTATGAAGAACCTTCAAATGAAGAGAACAAGGAGCACAAATAAAATATCAAGAGATGGCCATGAGGATTCCTCAAAAGTTTGAGCATATGGTGGCCGTCATCACGGAAACTAAAGATCTCGATAAGCTCACCCAATATCAACTTATGGAAACTTTAGAAGCACATGAACAAAGAATAAGAAAATACCATAATCAACCTTTGGAGCAAGTTTTTCAAGTCAAAGGAAATGCATTCAAAAGATCTTCTCAAAATGGAATATAAGGCTCATCTCGAGGCCATGGAAGAAACTCTCATGGAGGAGGCAGAGGAATAGGAAGGAAAGATAGCTCTTCATATGAAAATTCAGGTACCTCTAAACTTGAATGTTTAGTTTGCCATAAAAATGGTCACGACTCAAAAGATTGTTGGTGGAGATGCAAAGTTCCCAATTATTCTAATAAAGATTGCTGGTTCAAAAGAAGTAAGAAAAGGAAAGAAATCAATTCCAGGCCGAAGATGATGCACACAAATTTTTTCTCCATCACAAGTGCTGAAAAATCAAGTCAGACTTGGTATTTGGATAGTTGATGCAACAATCACATGACTGAGAATCAGAACAAGTTTCATCAACTCGAAAGCTACACTTCTCACATTTAACTTGGTGATGGGAAGCACATAGAAATCGAAGGAAAAGGAACCATTGCAGTGCACACCAACAAAGATAACAAATTTACTCATGATTCCATTACACCTCAACAAAATGGTGCAGTAAAGAGAAAAAATCGGATGATTGAAGAAATGGCCAGGAGCATGTTGAAAGGCAAAGGACTCAAAGGAATTTTGGGTTGAAGCTGTCACCACTACAATCTATATTTTAAATCGGTCACCTACAATGGCGGTTCGGAATAAGACACCTTTTGAAGCATGGCATGGAAGAAAACATGTTGTAAGTCAACCCAAAATCTTTGGATGCATTAATTATTCTCTAATTCCCTCTCAAATTAGAGAAAAGTTTGATGAAAAGGGTGAAAAACTTATATTCATTGGATATAGCAATGAATCCAAAGGTTATCGACTTTACAATCTGTTGATTAACAAATTGATACTTTCAAGAGATGTTATCTTCAATGAAAGTGCAACATGGAAATGGAAGAATGGAGATCTTCCACAAGTTTTCTGTGGAACCTGTACCATCTTTGGAGAAGAATCCATCCCAAGAAACTCTTGATCCGTCAAGTATTAATGCTCGTGAAGATGACTCAGACAGGGAAGATTCTCCAAGAACGTGTCGCCTTTTGGAGGAAATCTATGCCATTTTATATTATTTGCAGGCGAGCTTGGATTCTTTGATGAAGCAACAAAGCATAAAGTTTGGAGAAAAGCCATGGATGATGAGATTGGAAGCATTGAAAAAAATGCAACATGGAAACTCATGGATCTTCCACCAGGAAAAGTTGTCATTGGCCTGAAATGGGTCTACAATATCATGTTCAATGAGGATGAGAGTGTACAAATGTACAAATGGCGATTAGTTGCCGAAGGTTACTCTCAATAACCAGGGGTTGACTTCACTGAAACCTTTGCACTAGTTGCACGAATATAAACAATTAGAGTTGTTCTTGCTATCACAGCTCAAAAAAATGGGGCTACTCGATGTCAGATATGCCTTCCTTCATGGAGAGTTGGAAGATGAGGTTTATGTTCAACAACCTCAAGGCTATGAAGTAAAAGGAGAAGAAAAAGAAGTCTACAAGCTCAATAAAACTCTTTCTGGCTTAAAACAAGCTCCAAGAGCTTGGAACAACAAAATTGATGCTTACTTTTTAAGAAATGGATTTGTGAAAAGTCCATCCGAAGCTTCACTTTATGTAAATAAAACTGAAAAAGATTTTTTGATAGTTTGCCTCTATGTGGATGATTTGATTTTTGCAGGAACAAATGATGCAATTGTGAGTTTGTTCAAGGAGGCAATGATGAAAGAATACGAGATGACTGATCTTGGTTCAATGAAGTACTTTCTTGGAATTCAAGTAAGGCAAAAGGAAGGAGAGATCTTCATCTCTCAAGAAAAATATATATCAAACTTGCTGAAAAAAAATTCACATGGAGAATTGCAAGTCGATTGGAATTCCTATTGTCTTGAATGAAAAATTGAAACAAGAAGATGGAGCAGACTCAAGTCTCTACAGAAGTCTTGTTGGTTCATTGTTTCATTTAACCAATACAAGGCCTGATATTTTTTTCCCAGTGAGTCTAATTTCCAGGTTTATGGGTAACCCAAGCAAGATAAATTTTTCCGCTGCGAAAAGAATTCTATGTTACCTTCAAGTGGAAATCAAATATGAAAAGGAAGAAGTGTACAAGTTGATCGGTTTCACAGATTGCGATTCGGCTGGAAGTCAAGATGATAGGAAAAGTACTTTGGCCTACAATTTCTGCATTGCTTCAAAACTAATATCATTGTGTTCAACGAAGCAGAGATCAATTGCATTGTCATCAGCAGAAGCCGAGTACATCGCAACAAATGAAGCTGCTCGTGAAGCAATCTGGTTGAGGAGAATTTTGAAAACTCTACAGCAAAGTGTTTCAGACCCAACACCAATATTCTATGATAATTAATCAGCAATTTCTATGACGATATGATGAAAATCCCAGTGTTCCATGGAAGGTCAAAGCACATTGAGCTGCGACTAGGGGTGTAAATTAGCAGAACTACTCGGGATTGACTCGAGTATCAACTCGAAGAAAGCTCGTTCGAAACTCGATCATTTCACAAACGAACCGAGCTCGATAAATTTAATGAACCAAGCTCGAGCTTTGAGGTATTTGGTTTGCCAAGCTCACGAACATGTTCGAGGTCGAGCTCACAAACAGGCTCGATTTTAATTTAGACAAATAAATTAGTAATTTTGTTTTGAATGGGGGATAAATTGGTAATTTTCGTTTTGAAGGGGGGTTAAATTGGTAATTGCCGTAAACAAGACAAATAAAACACCCAAATGTCCAAACCCATC
>AYJT01066072.1:0-10073 GCA_001278415.1 Ocimum tenuiflorum
GCAACAATTTCCTGATTTCAACATTGAGGACAAGGTTGTTTCAATGGGGGATGGAGTTGATAGAGAGCAGGACCGACCATTGTTGGTTTATAGCCGGCCAGGACGGGAGTAGTATGGGGTCGAGCTTGAGGATCGAGCTAGTGGGTTGACTTTGAGGTTCTGGTTCTGAGGGTCGAGGGTCGAGGGTCAAGGCCGAGGGTCGAAGTTCGAAGGTCGAGGTCAAGTTTGAAGGTTGAAGTTCGAGGGTTGAATCGATGATTCGAGACTCGAGTCCGAGTGCAAGTTCGGGGTGGCGTCTAACAGCATGGGTTGAGTCCCTAGGGGATTTAGTTTGTTATTTATTTATTTTCTTACGGGATTTGTTCATATCCCTATTAGATTTGTTTATATCCTTATTAGATTTAGTCAGGTACTTGTATTGGGGTATTTAATCCCCCTAAGTTCGTTATTTGAGTTTTAAGCAATAAATGGGTATTTTGGGATGTTATCGTTGGGCACGTATTCGACGTGATTTGATTCTGCTTCTATTAGTCATCTTGTCCAAATAAAAAAGAAAAAAAGGAAAAATATTGGCGGTTTACGATAGTGATGATAGGAGCTTGACATCATTAAATATGTAAGTTTTGGTTTAGCCGGCAAAGCCGAAAGAATATTTGATGAACAATATCTCCCACATTTGGAAGCTTCCCAATAATTTAATAAGACAAATGAGCGAAGATCATGTTTGCCCAGAATTCATCCCTTGTAATATAAGAATAGTCATTAGATAATCTAATTAAAATATGTATAGCTACTTCCCACCAAAAGCTCTAAAATATTACCAAGTATCCCACCACAAACGACACCGAGAAAATCCAACTTCCATTGAGCAAGGCAAATGAAAAACCTCTAAAGGCATCTTCAATAATAACCTAAAACTCATCCTAAACCGAAAAATAGTTTTTTTTTTTTTCTCCCTCCAACCATTACACTAAACGCAATCCTAAAAAAAAAAGAAAAAATAGATTTTACATTAAAAACAAACCTAAATTTAGTGTTTAATGTAAATGATTGGATAACGAATTGCTGTTTGATGTGACATTTGTTGTATTTTGAGTTTGAATTTAGTGTTTGATGAGACAAGGGGAAAGGGACAAAACGTTGACATTATCTAATGGGAAGCAACTACTTCTCAAAGACCTTTATTATATGGTCAGGCCAGCATTGTCTTTTGTTAAATGAGTTGATAAAATACAACAAGGAAGTTTATAAAGCGGTGACAAAGGAGAAGTGTGCTGCTAATCGTAACAAGAATATGGCTTCTTTCTCTATAGAAGATTTTGTTGGGAACGGATCTCTGAAAGAATTGTTACCAAAGCTGCTAGATGAAGGCTGGGATGATGTGCCTACTTTGAAGGTCATGAATTCAGATGATATGGATGATATCGGTCTCGCTCGACAGCACAAGGTTGGTTTTCCACACATCACTCCATGGCTATTATCATCATGTTTGCATATCACTGTAAAACTGAAGCCTTTGTTTATGAATATATTCGCCTGCTATTTACTTTCGAAGGTTATTCTAGTAGTTTTGCATCTGCAAAGGTAACACTTTTATTCTGCCCTGCTCAAGGATGCACTTGAAATAAGGTCGTACCTGCATGACCGATCTCTGATGCAGTATGCTGATCAGCTAGAGGCCTCGGGAATAGGTTTGCCTGAGCTTCTTGGCTTCAGCAACGAAGATCTTTTGTCTCGCTTTTCAATGAAAAGAGGCCACATTGCTCGTTTCATGAACAGAACCACTGCATGTGCAGCAGATCAATTACCAGCATCGTATACCCTCCCAGCAAGAAGGCGAAACAACTTGCCTTCCAGAAATAATACCATTCAAAGGAGTCAGCTCACATATACCAACTCCAATAAACTTGGTATGGCGAGATCTTCTGGCTCCGATTTTAACTTAGAACAATCCATGGCAAGCTTTAAAATCAAGGATGGATATGTCTTCAAGGGAATTGTAGCATCGATGCCAGCAGAGCCTAGGGCTTGTGGCTGTGTGGAACCTGCACCAGTAGTGGAGAACGTGGCCCCCTACTCCACAATAGAGAATATCTCAGTCCAGAAACTAACTCCAGAATACAAGATCGGAATGGAGCCGCTGATTAAGTTAAAGACACCCCCGATGAAGGCTTCAGAGTTGTGGCGAGAGAAACCAGTTGTTTTTGTCTGCATTCGTCGGCCTGGGTATGAATTAGTTTGCACATTACAAAAAAAAGCCAACTTTGATTTTCATTTAAATTATATAGATCATTGGAAACATTGAAATCCTTCTTCTCTTCTTTGAACCCTAGAGGCGTCGGCAAATGAATGGAAACTTATTATAGCCAGGGTAATCATAAGTTTCAACCGATTTTAAACACTTGAACAAAGGAAACAAATTTATCATAAGCATAATTGATACTCCAGAAACTCTTCTTTTTGTGACCTTGCCACCATAGATGTACCGAAGACAGAAATTGGAGTAGTGACTTGGGCAGACACTCTGACTAGATGCTATCAAATAAATGACACATTTATTTCATCGAAATGAATATTCTATGAGAATGACCAGGTTTTCACCAATGTTTGTGCAATCAGATGCATCATGTGCCGTGCTGAAGCGCATCAACTCTACTCCAAGAAACCTATATTTGATGCACTTGGTGTTCAACTGTTTGCTGTTCTTCATGAGCACATAGAATCAGAGGTGCAATTTTTTTCAATTCGATTATTATGAATGTGAAATGTCTAAAATTTTTAGTAAAACAAGTTCAATGGTTTCAGGTAAAAGATTTCTGGCCACGATACTGGGGTGGCGTGGTGCTCTATGACAGGGGCCAGGAATTCTTCAAGGCTCTTGGAGGGGGGAGGCTGCTCAAAGACAAGTTCATATCTGGTTTCCTACTCAATCCCCGAGCAATCGCAAACTACAGGCGAGCAAAGGCTTCTGGAGTGGAAAATAATTTTAAGGGTGAAGGTGAGATCAAAGGCGGACTCTTCATAGTCGGCAGAGGTAAAAGTGGGGTTGCATACCAGTTCATCGAGAGAAACTTTGGTGACTGGGCACCAGTTGCTGAAGTCATAGACATTTGCACTCGCATTCAGGTAGTTGCCTTTATATCCCCCTAGTCCATTAACATAGATCCTGGTCCTGCCCAAGCATTCATCATGAAATGCATTTCATCCTGCAGAACTCACAGAACAGACAGTTAAACACAACAAAATCACTGAAAGAAGAAGCGGAAGATTGAAGTCTACCAACCAGAGTACAACTCTGCTTCAGCGCTCAGTCCTTGATTAAAGTTCAATTTCAAGACCTCTAAGGTTGAATACATATATCTTGTAATTTGATTATATTATGATTCCTTTTACATGTACTGGATTTCTTTTATTTTTTTAGAACATTCAATCACAGAAAGGTTTTGTTATAGAATGGTCTACCCAGCATCATTTAATCCAATTTATCAGTCACCCAAGAGCATCCCTCAATGTTATTTCAACCATCAGCGAAAACAAAAATACAAGGTATAATGAGTAATGACTCATTATGTACTTGATATTAACTCGGTCAAGATCAGTCCTGAATGCTGCAAGTGCAATAATATAAATCATAAATAAATAGATAAACAATAGAAATTGTTGTTAACAGTAAAAAACAATTTATTTCCTTTCTTTTAGGTGAGGGAGAAAGAAGTTACTTTTCATATATACTGTTTATTCATTGGGTTTTCTTATATTTATGATTGATGAAATGGTATCTTGCAAATCATACACGTATATATGCAGGTTCATATGACAGCTGAAACATTGAACTTCTTAGGCATAAGAGATATAGTTTATAAACAATATCTCTATCTAGTCAGTTCGATGAAGTTGTTAGATACAATACATAGCCCTGTCCCAGTTCCACCTTGAAAAAAAGATTCATAAAAAACGAATTCTCAGCCAAATACAAAATTGATTTAATATCCTTAAGAATAGATGCCATAATCAATGCATTATCATTCCAGAGGAGATGAATACTGTACTTCCAGGAAATGTGAACTGTGATTTCCAGAAACTATATGTTTCATACCTTCATTCACAAGTTTGGAGGCTTCTGACATCTCTGTAGTCCCATCAAGATCCTACCAAAAGTCTCCACAAGAACATTCCCCATTTTTAAATAAATGGAACCGTACAGCATCTCTAACAAGAATTTCTCGCTGGGTTATCTTTGAAATGATTTTAGTAGCATTATGGCAATCATCACAAACACGGAGGTTTTTTACCACTTTTATCGGCAATTCAGGAGGAACAAAAATCAAACCAAATGCAATTGCAAGCCTCTCACTATGATGGTTCAGCATCTTTAGTTTCTCTGACTCTTGAACATCATGCAGAACAGATTTTATGTCAGGCACATATCCCTCCTCTATCATTTTACAGTAGAGTTTTTCTAGCTCTTGATATATCTGATCAGAGAATGGGCTTGACTTGTCATCGGCAGTGAAAATATGTACTCTGTTATTATACTTGATCCAACTACACCCTGGCTCTTTCCTGACTCCCTTTGCTCTCATTCCTTTTCTTAATTGAGCCACCTCATCCCACTTGCCTTTAGAAGCATAGATGCTGGCAAGCAACACATGACCAGCAGAGTTTTGCGGATCCAATTCAAGAAGAGATTCTGCAGCCCATTTTCCTATTTCCATATTACCACGATTCCTACATGAGCTCAGCAGTGTGGACCAACCTATTGGATCAGGACGGTAAGGCATTTGAAGTATGAAGTTTTTGGCTTCTTCTAATTGCCCAGCTCGGCTAAATAGATCAATCATGCAAGTGTAGTGATCAAGAACTGGCCTAATTCCATATTTGTCTGTCATTAGAGCAAAATATTGGCGGCCTTTCTCCACATATCCAGCCCTGCTGCATGCAGAAAGAATCCCAACAAAAGTAACCCCATCTGGCTGGAGACCATGACCCAACATCTTCTCAAATAAATCAATGGTTTCATTAACTTTCCCAAACTGCGCATAGCAAGAAACCAATGCAGTCCAAGACACTTGATCCTTAAATTTAATCTCGTTGAATAGCTGGTGTGACTCTTTGATGTTGCCGCATTTACCATACAGGGTTACTAATGCATTGGAAACCGTAATAAATGCAATCAAACCTGACACCAGTGCTTGGCCATGAAACTGAGTTCCCTCTTCCAAACTGGCCAAATTAGCGCAAGAGCTTATCACACTACCTAAAGTGAAATAATCTGGCTGTACACTATTTCTTTGCATCTCACGAAATACCCAAACAGCATCCTCACTGTATCCATTCTGACCATAACCTACTATCATGGCAGTCCAAGACACAATATTCTTGTGAGACATCTTACTAAAAACTCTTTCTGCATTTTTAATATCTCCACATTTTGAGTACATATCAAGAAGTGCACTGGACACAAAAACATTATCCATATTATCAGTTCTAGTTAGATATGCGTGAATTTCCTTCCCTCCTTTTAATGTGGAAAGACCTCCACAAGCAGTTAAGACACTTCCAAAAGTAAACTGATCCATGTGCAATCCGCTCAATCTCATTTCTCGTAACACGCCCAGTGCCTCCATAAACATTTCATTCTGTGCTAGCCCAGTAATCATGGTAGTCCAAGAAATTGAGTCCTTCTCAGTCATACATCCAAACAAACTGTATGATTCTTGCACCATCCCACACCCCAAAAAACCCATAAGCATCGTGTTGTAAATAACCAAATTCCTCTCTGGCAGCTCATCAAATACGCGCTTTGCCTCACTTATCAGTCCGCATTTGGCATACATATCCAGTAAAGGACCCCCTACAAAAACATACGACTCGAATCCAAGTTTCACTACTTGACCATGAACCACCCCTCCCAAATGCACCCAACCCTTGTTTGACGCCATTATTATAACCGTGGAGAGCGTAATCCTGTTCAAACTCTCCAACCCCTGCCTCAACATCGATTTATAAGCCTCTAAAGCCTTCTCGTTCAACCCACATTTTATATAACCCGAAATCGCTAAGTTCCACGACACCCCATCTTTACGTGGGATCAAATTAAACACTTTTTCCATGTTCGTAGTGTCCCCCTGCTTCGAGTAGACGGAGAGAATAGTGTTCCAAGAAAACTGGTTTGGCCTGCGCATTTGATCGAACACATTGCGGGCATAGGTAATGTTGTTCAGCTTATGGTAACCGTTGACGAGATTGTTCAGCAAGAACGTCTCTGGGTGTTGGAGATTCTTGATAATGTGCGCGTGGAGTTGTTTGGCTTGCCATGGATTGTAGGTTTCGCAGCATTGTTTCAGTCGCGAAACATAGTAATCGGAAATGTTCGAAGTTACGGTGTCCAAGATATGATGCCTTGGCGAGAAAGGCGTAGCTCCTTTCATAACATCGGATTTGCTAAGAATAGAGCTACTCCAATTTTGCGCTCTCCAACTTCGATTTGAGCATAACTAACACCTTCTAGAGAGCCTTTACCGGTAAAAGTAATAAACTTTTTCAACGCTCTTCTGAAAAGAAAAAGAAAGAGACAAATTGATATTCATGTTAAAGTTATTTTTTTAATTGATGAGAAAAAAATATAGATGAATTTTTAATTTATTTTTACAAGAATCATTTTTTTAGAAAAATAGAGTGTATTATTAAAAAACAAATCAAACAGATTAGTGAGGAGTAGTTTTAACTATGATTTTATTTGTATTTTATTTGATTCAAAGTTCACTCGCACCCTTTTACTTTTTTCTCTTTTAGTTCAGGTTTTATTTTAATTTTTTTCATGTAAATTATTTTTTTATCATAATTACTTTTTAGAAATAAAGGAGCATTTTATTAACTCATATCCCGCATTATAGAATCAAACAAATGCGAGAGAAATTTTTTGTCCAAATAACGAAATCATTACAATGAGCTCCACACGAAAATCAATTCATTTCACATTACATTAATTTAAAGATAAAAGTAAATATCTTAACATTGCAATCATAATAATGATAAAAATGTTGAACAATAATTATTTTGAATTAATAAAAAACAACCCTCTATGTGAAAAATAACTTTGAAAATTTTAGTTTTTGGGTGGAGTTGGCTTGTTGAGTTCTTGCTTTTCTATAAAATTATCTCACTTCATGATTTAAACTCGTAAACTCGCAGACCGCCCCGTGACAACTAATCTAGCCAGGCGAAGTCCATAAGATGTTATTTATGAGCTGCACTTTTTAACTTTCTTTTTCTTTTTAATTTTATGTGGTAGAAATTGCCGTTAAGTGACTTAGAAATCCAATAAACACAATCAACATGCTGTAAAAATGTTGATCCTATACATGTAAATGTTCATAACTTTTACATATAATTACAAATTCAGATAGTTTGTAATATAATTAAAAGAAAATCACACATTATGATGTGATTATATATTTTGCAAATCCAAAATTTCCTCATAGCTTTGTATATTTGAATGTTTTTTATTTCTATTTTTTGAAACGTGAAAAAGTATCGTTCCTTGTGAACATGGTAATACAGAAACATTCCACAAAATCCATACTTAAATATTAATTGAAAACTCTGTGGAAAGAAACTATATTTATTTCCACCCCAATTCTTAAAATTTATATCCAAAAGTAGCATCATTTCCAGCGCTATTACGTTAACCGTTCTCAGTGCCCTTCAATTGGCACAAGCACTATGAACACAATTTATGTAAAAATAAAATGCACAATAGATTTGCAGGCACTCATTCAACCACACCAAATCTTTCGCACCAACTAAAGATTTTAACATATTTCTACACTTTTACTCCAATTTTTTTTTGGTCAAATATCTTCTTCCCACCAGACCTCAATAATGTACAATTTTCATCCGCCCTGCTGGAGCAAAATCGTCAGCTTTGAATATGTCCATCTGCTTAAAGGTCACACTCACCGACAAGTGCAAGCTCCGTGAGGAATACGTAGACTCGCTTCGTCTTCCCCCCATGATGGCTCTTCCAGTCGTAGACATTAGTAGAATATTACAATAGATCAGGGCTCGGCTTTCATGTGTCCTGGTGGTAGAGGACCTGTGCAAAGAGACTATCAGCAACTTTTAACCGCAAACAAGAGTTTGTGAGAGTGTATGTAATGTTACCAGTTAAGTCCTGGGTGCTGGGAGGAGCAGTCGAGTTGAAGCCCATGTGAACGATGTTGTGTAGTTCGTCCTCCCATACATTTGAAACCTGAATATGTAAAGAATGATTGTTAGATGTTCCCCATTGATCAGAAAAAGAGGTCTACGCCACCTTATATCCATCCCCTACCCTTACAAGTCGGTTTTGTAAGGGTGAAATGGAACTTAACATGGTATCAAATCCAACTTAGTTACACCCTTCAATATTAATTGTTCTAAACAACATTTTAAGATAAAGTTCCATGCTCAAAGTGGGGTGGTGTATCAAAATGTCCCACGTTGACTAAAGAAAGAGGCCCAAGTCACCTTATAAATGTGAGGTATATCAGCCCTTACAAACCGGTTTTGTAAAAGTGAAGAAAGAGGCCTGAGCAACATCATAAATGTGAGGTTTCTCTCCCTTTATAAGCCGGTTTTGTAAAGGTGAAATGGACTGAAGAAATAGGCCAGAACCGCAT
This sequence comes from Ocimum tenuiflorum, assembly GCA_001278415.1. Taxonomy (NCBI): domain Eukaryota; kingdom Viridiplantae; phylum Streptophyta; class Magnoliopsida; order Lamiales; family Lamiaceae; genus Ocimum; species Ocimum tenuiflorum. Next base: position 8,664 of record AYJT01066072.1, read on the forward strand.
CATAAATGTGAGGTATCTCTCCCCTTACAAGCTGGTTTTAATAAAGAGGCCCGAGCAACACCATAAATGTGAGGTCTGTCCCTTTATAAGCCAGTTTTGTAAAGGTGAAATGGACTGAAGAACGAGGCTTGAGCCACACATACATGTGAGGTACCTCACCCCCCTACAAGTCAATTTTGTAGGGCAAAATGGAACCCAACGGACTAACAGTGATGCACGAAATCCAAATGAATTGATGAAAAATTACCTGAGATGAAGGATCTTTGAATCCTCCACATACAGAAGGTGATTGGAGATTAATTGGTCTTCGAAGAGCTTCAGTGGAATTGCTAGGAAGACATGTCTGGATTAGTCCCGGTTGTGGCTGATGATGTATTGGAGGAAAAGGCACACTCATATCTGGTAGTAATCCCAGCGATGATGACACGCCACCTCTTGGATGTAGCATCTGTCGTTAATTTATCGTTACACTCATCAACGATACAAAGAATTTACGCAAATGATAAAAAATCAAATGGACTGGAATAGGTGATGTGTATCCTTACATCTTTAGCTAGAAACCCTTCGATATTGAAGTTCAAACGAGGATTCACAGTCGCAAGCTTCATCGATAGGAACTGAAACCAGAGAAATGATGCAATAGAACAGTGAGTTTCTTGAACTCCAATTATGCAAGTAGAGAAGTGTCAGTACTCAGCAGATTCAACTAAGAACGCAATAAACAGGCAAGAAGTATCCTTGATAACAGATGTTGCAAACAACTTGTGCAAATCAAGTAACACTAGGATAAATTGGGAGAGCTTGTCAATACCTCAACCTGCCTCTGTAGTGATTGCACATAATTGATGATTTCGTCGAGCATCACAGCTTTACCAGTGACCTAATAAGAAACCAATATCAGCGATGACCGATAACTTTTCTAGCCATTTACAAGACCCTAAATCAATAACACATACCTTGCTGCAACCAGGCACAAGATCCTGAAGGAACTTCATTCTTTCACTAATCTTCTCCCTCCTTACCTGCATTATCAACAGTTAACTATATATTTTATCTCCCAGTTATTATACAACATGGTTCTAAATTTATCTAACAATAGTTACCCTCTCTGCAAGACTGTGGCTGTTCGTTGCCTGCCCTCGACGTGCTCTAACATGTATGTATTCTTCCTTAGGTTGATCAGCTGAGCCTTGAGATCCCTGCTTCCCATTTTTACCACCAGGCTTAACATTTGATGTGTTTTGATCAGCCTTTTGCTTCATTTCTACCATGTCCTTTCCCGTCTCGGTCGACCGTGTCGGGGTTTCATTTTTTTCATCATTTTGAGCATCCTAGCATGGGAACAAAGTTAATTCAAACTACCAAAAAACTAGCTAGCTACATGAAAGGAAACAACAAACAATGTTCAAA
>AYJT01066082.1:0-12036 GCA_001278415.1 Ocimum tenuiflorum
TAATTACAGGCGAGGATAATACTTAATATATAGCGACATAATGTCTAATAGTTACAATTGAAGTCTAAATAGTTTTTTGTGAGAAAAAAGTTGTCAATGTGTTTATTCATGGAAGAAGACGTTTAACAAAGAAGAAAGCAACAAAAATGTCTATATAATACCAAATCACAGTACAGAAGTTGCAAAGAAACTCTCCCATGTTTTTTTGAGTTGTATGTAAAAGATTTCTCTATATATAGGGAACACGGTAATTTGTGAAAGAACTCCCTCATGTGTGTTCTTCCGATTTGTAAATTGTAAAAGGACTTTCTTCTTATTTACAGAAGTCGTTTCCAGAGAAAAAATTATGAGAGAAAATCAATGTTATCGAGAAACTACTTTGCAACATTATAAGGAAGTTGGGTCTCTTTTAATTAGGAAATATCTTATTAGAAAATTACCTTAATGAAGCATATAAATCAATTGCATAAGTTGCCCTATACTTGAAAAAACCTACAGATCCTAAACACAAAGAGTCTTAACGGCATCTGCTGGAATTTTTTATATCAATAGACCATATTGGTTCTTATTTCTTATTGAATATGACTTAAATCTATATTAGTAGACATCCTTATCCCTGAATCCAAAGCTCTTGGATCCATGACAGTTACTATAGAAGTAAGGACAGAACTCCTCTAGTTAAAGGTAACAAACTAGAACTAATAGCATTTCCGGAAGATAATAAACTCATAGCAACATCAATAATTTAGCACAAACTATGTTCAGCAATTAACCTGTAGACATTAAAGTAAACAAATTAAATGCATATCATCCAACATAAGTAACTCACCTTCCATTTCAACACCTGCTCAAGAAGTTCATCCCCACAAACAGCTTTGGCGTCTTGAACGCTGCCACCATCCAATTTCTTCAATGCAGCACGTATTGCCTGCAGTAACTAAATTAGTAACTTCCAATGCAACTAAAGAATAATTCACATTAACCAAATTATTTAACTTCCAATGCAACTAAACAATCAACATCAACCAAAAACCTTCAACTCACCTGAATAGAACCTTGAACCTTCCCAAATGTAACTTGATCTGCAGAAAATCTTGAATACAATGTATGTGATGGTGGTTTATGCCTTTTTTTAACTTCGTCAAGTGTTACTGAAGATCTTGCGTGTTTCATTAAAGTCAAAACTCTGCATTGAGTAACACAGAAGTGAGAATGCAAAGACAATCATTTGTCAATTTGCTGGGAAGCCTAAGGCTGCATTTCTATGACACGTTTATATAATTATTCCACAAAATAGTGGTGCTGTATGGGGGCAAGGTTGAGATATCAAGACAGAGAGAGCAACCAGACACTAGAAAAGTGTATTACCTTCTTCTAGCATCAGCATCAAGGGTCCAAGTATTATCTGTTCTATTCACAGTTGGACTAACCTTCTTAGTTATTTCGGTTTTTCCATCTATAGTTGCCCCTTTGCAGGAGTTCACTGGTTCAGAATCTGTACTGCATAACTCAGCATATGACCTATAAACTGAAGATAACCCCCCTTCATCAGTTGCAGATTCTTTCAACTTCTCACGAAAATTTCTTGTTGCGGCTATTTTCCGCATTTTAAGAGACGAACTTATAGGAAGTTCCAACAATCTTTTTCTGGAAAGACCACCTCCCTTTGAAGTGGAAAGCACCTTATCACTCGATTTTTGCTGTTTTCCGGAAAATTTATTCCCTGCATCGTTCTCCGAATCTAAAACTCTTGCCTTCAACATATTCTTATTTTTGTTAGATTCTAACTCAAGTGTTCTTTTTTCTTGTTGAGGGCCTGGGAATATTATATGGTCCCTAGAAGGAGTATCTAGATCTTCATCGATTTCATGATCTCTGATGAAAACGATAGAAGTCAGTAAGAACATAACTATTGAAACAACTTTAAATTGAAAATCTTTCAAGGGTCTTACAAGCAGTAAATCAAAATGCGTTTTGGAATCAGACCCTCCCAAGCTCTTCGGATAGGCCCATCCTCATCATCTTCAAATGAAATCTCACTGTCAAGATGTTCAAAACACTTAGAATAAAAATATGAGATCTACTCAACAAAGATTTCCAAAGGACACTTAGAGCACCTAGGTAAACATTTTCTATGATATGCCTTTGGGCAGCGCCGACAAACAGCAAATTGCAGATCATCAATTGACCTCGTTTCCACTTCATTGCAAACATGGCATTTGTGAATCGGGCATGTAAATGATTCCCCAGCTGCAATTCTATTCTGTAGTTCTTCTGCTTTAGCATTATTCCCAGGATGTAAAAGCCTAGCAACACAATGAGGATGATAGAAGTACCCACAAGCTCCATTAAGACAACAAAACACCTGCAAATAATCAGCCATGGGATACATCTTACAGGCAGGGAATGGGTAGAGAATCACAAAGGAAATCATGTTGGAACAAATGGAACTCCTAACATTCAAAAAACTGAAGAAAAAGTATTTCTTGTGCAGTTTCAACGCATTTTTCGCCCTCTGAATGAGGTATCACATGTAAATGAACCTGTTAGACATGTCACTCCCATTTGAGAAAAGTCAATAATCACAATCTAAATTGAAAATGAGCAGCTACATGCAATAAAATTAAAATAAAATGTATTAAATATGGTTGATCTGTATATAGACCATGGTACATCAGAAAAAGAAACGCTTAACCAAAATGATATCATTCGCACATAGCTTGAGCAAATATGCTGACCATGAAATACAGAAGATCCCATACCTCAGGGTTAGATAACTCATCAGAAGATCCCAATTTTCCACATGCAAAGCATTGGTGCTTTTTGTACTTGCAATTGGCACAAATGAAAGGAACATTTTTAATTGCCTGGCCATGAAAACAGAAACCATCAGAGCTTACCAACCTAAAGCAAAGACCACATGCGTAACCAGGAAATGTGGAGAGAGAGAGACAGAGAAAGTAAATACTTCTAGTTCTTCATCAGTCAAGCCCAGAGAATCACATGCTGAGTCCTCACCATCTTCAACAGTTGCATGGAATGACCTCATGCACTTGCCATCGCAGCTGAACATATTTTCAAAACAGCAAGATGTGCATCATTCACTTGTAATGTGCGAATATGATCCTCCTAGCACGGAATATATCATTTCATATCCAACAAACAAAAAATGTAATGTGCATATAGATTGTATTTTCTTGTCGGTACATTTGTTCGTAGTGGGGGTGGGGGCAGTAATCGAGCATGACCGTACTTAGCAAACAAAATTACATATGAACATGACACTGTAATATTTTTAATGAGTTCACAACAGCCTACTTAATGATGATTAATATAGTTTCCCCAAAGAGGAAAAAAACAGTAGGTACCATGTCATCAACCATTCTAACGCAAAAGGGCTAAAAGCCGCCATCAGAAATAACAGAACAAATAAGAAAAGAAGCACGTGACGAAGCACACAGATAAAACATCACAAACAATATTATATTTGATTAAGAATAGCCAAGACAAAACTAAGCTGCCAGCACTATAAAACTAATACCTGAAATCTTTCTCAGGATGAACGTACTAAAAATACCTACAAGTCTTCACCTGGTGCCAATTTTCTATTGTTCTCGGTCTAGAAGGAAAAAAATTTTAAAAAAAAATGAGTTTCCTATCTTTCTATGTGAAAGATGAATTTCTACTCCAAATGTTTAGCTATTAAAATGAATTTCCAGTGCATTATTTTCTACTATCCCAACTCAGCAGGCAGGGTTCTTTCTTTCAATAAGCATCAGACCCCTAGTGACCACATGGCTGCCATCTCCCATCAGCAGGCTCACAAGTACAGGACTAAAGAACACCAGCCAATATCAATTAGTAATACTAATATTACACCTGTGAGTGGGAATTTCTGTGTCCAATTTTTGAATTTAGAAATTTAACAAGATGACAAACATAGGGTGAGAAGGGGCAAGGCAAATGTACTAAAATGTTTTCATTTCTCGAAAAGTGAGGAAAAGGATTTTATGATTGTATAGTGCTTGAGAATCTTCTCCTAAAAGACGACGGAAAATGCATAAACTGAAGCATAGGCAGCAATATAAATTATATGTTTCTATAAACCAGAACAAATGACTGTAAAGATGGTATGGCAACCTCACCGTTGCCTCATGTCAATCTCTACTGTGCAGAAGTGCAAAAATAATCACTGGTGAGATGGGAAAAAATGCAAAAGTACAGCATCGAGCAAGCATAAGCACAAGAGTGATATAAAGCTAATGAATCATGTAACTTTTACAGCAATCCCAACCAAGATGGGGTGTAGCAGAATGCTTGTATATGAAATGGGAATTGATATAAACATACATGTACAAATTACCACCGTTATCACAGATGCTGCACACAGAATCAAAACAATCGTCCTCTTCGGAGTCAGAATCTTCATTTTCATCACCCTCCTCGCCCTCTTCAACTTCGCCATCTTCATTTTCATCAGCTTTCTCAGGACCCCCTGCATCCTCTATTTCATCGACTTCGTCAACTATAAAGGGTGACTTAACATCCTGCATGGAAGCAAACTTACAGTATCATACTAACTTCTAGACTTGAGCATATCTTAGTGTTAAGTGCACATGTGTGTGTGTGTGTGAGAGAGAGAGAGAGAGAGACAGAGAGAGTAACCTCACGAAAAATTTTCTTCTGCCATGGTTTCTCTATGAGGAATGCACTCAAAAGCTGGATATAAGGGAAGTTGCAGTTAGAGCAAAAAAAAGATACCTAGTACATCGAACGCAACGATGGAACTTATTAAATTTCAAGATCTACTTAAGTAATTAGCCATCGCGAAATAAACAACAGATCATATCATATAGTTTACAGCTTCAAATCGAAAAGCTATAGTGTTTTGAAAACAAAAGACACAAAAAATTGAGATGGCAAGAAGTCAACAGAACTTCCATGAATAAGACTAGTGAATCAAAAAAAGAATGTACTAATTACTAAATAACATGCAAAAGACTTCCCCAAAACCTAGTTCATGCCCTAGTCCAGACTGGACTACTGACCTTAGATTCCGACAACTTTTCATCCCACTTAATCGCATCTGTAATTAGAGGAACATGATCTGCCAAATCATCCACACAAGGCCCTCTCTCAAACCTGGTTCAGAATAGCAGAAATATTAGAGGATCGTCAAACTGTGAAAGTGAGATATCAAACACACAATAACTAGGAGATTCTGCTACACCACATCCACTACCCTAACACCAGATATTCCCCCAGCATTAATTCCGAACAGGGTAGGACAAAGGATGATAAGATAGCATATAAAACTTCCGGCAGCTATATCCCATGTTAACCTGAAAGTTTTATAAAGAGTATCCCACAAAGCTTTCTGGGGCCGCTGAGGATTCCACTTAGAAAAGTGTAAAACATGTAGTGTGACGAGAACTGTTCTGATTATGTCGTTGAAAGGATTCCATGGCTTCAAAAGCTTGATCCAGTTTCCCTGTACTGACAACACCGAAATCTCCGGCTTCTCCTTTCGGAGAACAAACTTCCAAGCAGTAACCTGGATGTAGATTGTGCGGAGCCCATTATCTGATTTCCCCCTCAAGTATATCAGTTTTTGCTTTCCATCATCATTCCCGTCTTTACTCCAGACCACGGGTAAATTGTCAAATGAAATTAGCTCATCAGCACCGTCGACAAATTTGTAATCAGTAACATCGTTCTGAACTATTTCGCCTTCATCATCAGAAGACGCCATCTTCTACCTCCAGTCTCTACTCAAGCAAACTTGCTCACAACCCTAACATATCCACGAGTTAGAAATAATAGCAACCCAGTTCCCAGAAACATATTTAACTCAATGCGGTTTTCCCACTGAAATTTTTCTACCGAAAAGTTCTACTTTTAAAATATAATGACCTCGGAAAAGTATAATAAAGTATCTGCAAGGTTTCGGAACCTTCAATCGCCCATCACCATGAATCCAATATCGCAATATATATAACATAAGAACTCAAAGAAATTCAATTAATTTCAGCCATTCGTAGCGACGAAACAAAGCCCTAAAAACAGCGCAGAGAAAGCTAAACATGCATAATAATTCCTGAAAAATCCACCTTCTTCTCCAAAACTAATTAAATTGTAGAAGGATTTGCATATGTAGGGAGACGCGGCATCAATCACTCGGTGTCCATTTGGGCACTCCTCGAAATCGCAACCGTTTTGTAATCGTCGCAGGACGTATGAGGCTGTGCATAAATCGTTTGCTAGGCAAAATTGTTCGACTTAAAAAAAATTTAAGAAAAAGACGTTTTTAGAAGGATGCAAAGGTTCATTATAAAATAATTTATACTTAAATTACCAATCTACTTAATATAATAAATCAGAATAATTCATTAAAATTACATATTTATTATTTTTCCTTTCAAAAATATCATATAATCATTAAAATACACTCCGGTAGTTCTCATGAATATGACTTTCTATCCTCAAAGGTAAAACAGCCTCGTCTTAGTGATAGCAGCACTGCAGAACACGAGCCTTCAACGAGTTGGATGGAGACGAGAGCCGAGTCACTGAGAATATTCGTATGTAGAAAAGTTTGTTGCGCAAGTGAAAAACCAATGAACCTAGATATACCTATTTATAGGCATGTTCCACCAAAGGAGCTTTTAGTTTCGGCACCTAACCAATTAAGTTAAGTTCTCGTTTCTATCGATTACACCCTAACCAACATGTTGGTGTTGGTGCGTGGGAGACCGTAATGTCCACCGACGCGCATCACGCGTCTGAAACATCCATGCACGCGCACCACACATCGTAACGTCTACGACAATGCTTACCACATGCCACGTCATGGAGTCACGCCCCAATCACACGATCAGACGTCCGGCGTTTCACGTATCGTCCACCGAGCTAACTCCGAAGAGCCCAACCCCGAGGCTCAATTCCAATTGGTTCGTGGTCCAAAAAGTACCCAATTCCACTCCCAAGGCCAAGGCACGGGCACTTGGCCTCGGGTAAGGCAGGGCGGGCGGCAGTGCGCGTGTGTGGGCATTCCCACATTACTATCATAAATGCACTTTTTATTTTCATAATGGGATTAGTTTCATTATAGTAATAATAAGCTCAATAAAAATACATTTTGTCATTATCCTAAGAAATATTACATTTTTACTAATTTTAATTTTTTCTTTAAACTTATTTTTATACTAATTTTGTAAAATAAATATAAACACATTTTTTTATTTTATAATTTAAGTTGTGCTAATTTTTTTTATATGTACAAGTTTTTAATTTAGTTTATCTTTCAATTTGCTAAATTCATATATTTTATATTATATTGATAATATTGATAGACAAAAATTAAATATATTTTTAAATCATCATGAGCATGAATTTATGAAAAATATCATAATATCACTAATTTAATTTTTTATATTTATATTAAATTAAAATATAAACAAAGTATGCATAATTTTATTTATTTTATTTAAGAATGAAGTATTCTTTGGACAGCGGCGCAGGTGTATAACTAATTAGTTCATGAATTTTGTTAGTCTAATAATATTAATCAGTTCAAAGGTGATTCTTGTCTATGTGCTCATTTAAACCACTTTCAAAGTTACACATTTATGTGTTCCCCACGCTGTAACGTGGTCATGTCCACTCTAGTCAATTTCATCCAAATTAATAAACTAGATTCGTTCATATTTACATGTACGACTTTAGCGATGAATCAATGAGTTGTGGTGTGACATGTCATCCTAATGGATGGCACCGCCACCACTGCCCTGGGCGGACGCGATTGTTCCCACGATCGTGATTATTCCCACATCAGTCAATCCCACGATCGCAATTGTTCTCACAACAAGTTGAAAATTCACATATTTACATATGTATTTGACTGTGTTTTTTTCCTTTGTCTCGACGCTAACAAAGAAGATAAAATGAAGATGGGAAGAAGATAGGTTTTGATCTTGAAAGATTTTAAAAAAGTCCTGTCAGTCTACGCGCAAACACATTCTTGTTCCCACGAGGTTTAACCTCAGGATCTGCCCCCTAACCACTGTGATGGGAAAAATAAATACTACGGCGAAAGCGAAGATGGTCGCAAGAAGAAGAAAAGCATTGGAGTCACTGTTAAATTCGATGTGATATTGATGTGTTGAATTCTACGCAATACTAGTGTTAATTTCGTGAGGTATTATATATGTCGGCATGCATGCATGCATGCCAAGTTTGAGTTTGTTTGTTGTATGTTGGCGTAGATTTCATTTTTATGTTAAATCTTGTTTTTGTGTTCCCATGCAACTTCTACTAATGCTCAATTTAGCATAGCAATTGTTGAATTATGCATTAAGACAAACTTTAAGGTTGTATGTTGGCATTTAATTTGGTGAATTTCATAAGTAGAAAATAGAATGTTGATCGGTAATTTTGGTATGAGTTTTTGAAAATAAATTACTCAAATCCATTTAATTTGATAAATTTTTATTCCCAGACTTATATAAAATTCTTTTGTTGTTGAATTTATACTCTAAACGATTATAGCTGTCAAGTGGGCCACCCCACCAAGAATTAGGCCAGGCTAGATCCAGGATCACTAGCGATGTGGGCTAGGTTGGGCCGTGCCACCACTAACAAGGCTAGCCTAGGCCGGACTGAACTGGGCTAGGATCAGCCTTGAGATAGGTCTGGAAATATTTTAATTTTTCACACTTCTTAAAAGAACACGCCCAATTTTTCGAACCATTTATATCAAAATATATATAATTTAATTTCTACATTTTAAATCAATTCTTTATGTTACTAAATTAGTAAAAAGAAACCTAATATTAGTGAAAAAAATCAATAAAAATAATTAAAATGTGATATTGATCAAAGATGGGTCAAACATGGGCATAAGGTGGGCCCGAACTGGGTCTATTATGGGCCTGGATTTGAAAATAAGCTAATCCAAGCCCACTAAATCTAGACAAGTCCGGTCCAACAAACTCATCTTCTTCATGGGCCCAACCTGGGCAAGGCTTCACCTGCGTTGTACAGTATTGGCTCAACCCATTTTGACATCTCTATCAATAATTAGATCAAACACCACCTTAATTTAAAAATAACAATAATTTAATATAAATATTGTGTTTCCATGTTATTATTTTATAAATCGTGGATGCATGTAATATACTTTATACTTGTTGTAATATTACCTGAATGAATTATTCATGTGCGGAAAAATTCATGAAATATGCTGTTGAGGTTCGTTTTTTTATCAGAAATCAAATTGAGGCCCTAGGTTAGATTGTAATTGAACACCGCCGACTTCTAGGAAGATTTATAGTCTATGGAACGGACTGGCTGACATTTTATAGATTGCACGGTGAAAATACAGGGATTCCGATGATCAGAGTCGGAGAATTACAATATATGTGCTCTTTGCTACAGGACGCAAATGAGCTACAGCACGAAATGAAAGTGTTGAATGTGTGCTTTTGCTGACCAGTTACTTATTTATACAGTGAGTAGAGAATGAATCTAAATAATCCCTAAGCTAAGGACTAAATCGAAAATAGTTGGGGGACAATCTGCAAAGCGCATAGAAGAGGTTAGTCATGCTTTGGGTGTCATGCTGACTCAGCAGATGAATCATTCTGGATCCTTCTTGTACGTGCGCAAGCATGCGGATGTTATCGTGCAGATTTTGTGAGAGAGCTCGAGGAATCTAGGCAAACGTGCCTCGAGGCCTAGGAGGCTCGAGGGTCTTCCTCCTAGACTTGCTCGCAGAAATCGAGCTCTTTCTATTGTCAAGGACTGTGTGTTCGAGACTTTTCTGTCTTGTCCTGTTTTGACTAGCGGTTTCGAAGGCTGTGGTCGGTTGAGGTTCCGGTTCGATGGCCCTGAGATTTTGACTCTCAACAACAGCCCCATTGTCTTCGCGGATCGAGTTGATTGATTCATGGAGACAAGCAGACGAAAGAGTATCGTTAGTCAAAATCTAAGAGAAATTCTATACCTATTTTGCAATGTATGATGATTGTTGTATTTGTGGTTCCACTGAGTTTCTTGCTCAAGATACAACAGGGTAAGGTATAAAGTTATTCGAAAAGTTGGGCGATTATACCTTATTCGATCGGTCACGAAGTGCTCGAGGTTCTTTTCTCGAGACCTGAAAAAGAAATACGAAGGTAGAATATTGATTTGTTAAGGCTTTAGTTCATCCTCCGAAGCTAGAAAGGCCAATGAAGGCTATTGGAAAGTTTAAATTCCGAGGGGCTCCGTTCTCGTCTCAGAGAAGTTTATCCTTTGGGCGTATCTGTGCCCACCCAGAGAGGCCTCTGAAGGTTGTTGGAAGTTTATACTCATCAAGCATTCGAAACCCCACTCTCCCTCAGAGTTCTTCTAAGAATTTTTATCTGTCCCCCATGATTAGGTGGTTAAGATTCTTGCGGTGTCTCACGCATTGCGGGCCAGGGGTCCATAGTGAGGGCATCGCTCAGGTTTTCGAACCAAAAATGGAAAATTTGATGCGGACTAGGGGTCCATAATGCGGCATCGCTCAGGTTTTCGAACCAAAAGTGGAATATTCATCGTGGACCAGGGATCCATAATGCGGCACCGCTCGTGTTTTCGAACCAAAAGCAAAATTAGTTAGGCCCAGGGGGCCGTATGACAGATAGTGAAGATTGGAAGTTTCAGCTCGGTCGAGGGGCCAAGGGCCAGCTCGAGAGCATAAATGGTCAAAAGATGGTTGGCCGATGCTATCGGGAGTGGCAGCCTCGAGTATGAAGATCGTTATACTAAGCCGCTTTCTGAAGTGATAAATAATTTGGCGGATCAGAGTGGCAAGCTATATCTAAAATAAATATTCGAGAGCGAGTCATGGTGTCGAGCCATGACTAAACAGGTGTACGTGAGAATTCCAAGAAATCTATAATAAAATTTGGGTGGCATCCCGGAGCATCGAACTGTACTTAAGAAACCAAATATTCTTGAGAGGGTGTGCAGCCCCGAGTATGACAGATTAATATTTTAATTTTAAATGACAAGTATAGAAATGCATCAAGGGTAATGTCTTGAATGACTTATCATTCAAAATGGTGTCGTTTGGTTGGCATCCATTGGAATTTTAGGTGTGAATATAGAGTCGTGAACCCTAGTTTTAATCACTTTTCGCGATTCAAATTTCAAAACCATCAGCGCTTTCTCTCTCTAAAGTATTTCTCTGCCGCTGCTGTAGCTTAGATTCCGGTCAGTCCCCTTTCTCCTCTTAGTTTATTCGAACTTTCTCTTAGTCTTCTTTCAGAAAATGGTGATTAGGGGTGCCCTACTTACCGAAACGTCGAAGGTTACCGAGAGATCCCTTAGAAAGAAGTTTAAAGATTGCGGGGTAGATGAGAATGAGATCTCCTATCGAATCCCTTCCACTTCTGATAGATGCCACAGCCCTCTGGCCGGTTATACAGCTTTTCTGACCTATCTTCTCAGATATGGAATTAAGCTTCCTCTCCACCCATTCTTTATTCAAATGCTTGACCAATACCGCATCGCTCTGATGCAACTTGCACTAGTAGGGTGGATGCATGTTCTTTCCCTCCTTGCCATTTTTTACTACGCGGAGTTAGGTATCCCCTCTATCAGCGGGTGGGCCCATTTCTATCGGCTAAACATAGTGACTAGGCAGTGTTACTACTGCGTAGTTCCATGGGACGGTGATAAGGACGATACCCCCTAGTCGATAAGCTCCCCTCCAACAGTTCCGGGTGGATGCACTCTTACATCTTCACATAGATTCCCTAAATCAATCAAACTCTCCGCGTTGAATTCCACGAAATTGGTCATAATTTAACTTGTTCTGTTCTGATTTTTGTTTATTATTTTCTCTTGCTATTTCTGATTGCTAACTATTGCGGTATCTTGCAGGCTTTCATCAACTTGAACTTTTAGAGGAAGAACTTCATCGAGTGAGCATCGCCAGCAACCTCGGAGATAGCTCACCCTCGATTAGGAAGTGTTACCATATGGATGTCCGCGACCTTCACTTTAAGA
>AYJT01066085.1:0-10883 GCA_001278415.1 Ocimum tenuiflorum
AATGAGTAATTAGTTGATGAATGAAAATTTAGTGTTGTATATTTGGAAGAAATTGTTATTAAAAATTTATAAGAGATAGATGTTATGACGATTACAATTGTTTACTACACGTGGATATCAATTGACATCATATAATCTCTTCACCAAACATAAATTATTAGAATTATTTTATTATAATCAGGTGACTTTTAAAGTATGAAACCCTACATTTTAAGACATAGTTATAAAATTTTTATGGCTATTATAATTTACAGTTGCTGATATTGTGGTTGGGTAGAGTGAAAACTTTTACGCATAAATATAATGCAACCCCATCGAAAAATCCTGGATCCGCCCCTATTTCTAGTTGATTAACTATTATAGAGTTATAATATATTACAGCTCTTACATGATTTAACTAGATCTCGGAGATTTTCTTTGACATCAATCAAAATATATTCCTAACAATTAATTTATTAAGTTTTGTACATTCAAATGAATGGATAAGTAATAATGTATGGTATCGAGCATTGCGCGCAAGGCGCGTGTAAAACTAGTTTATTATTATAACATATCGAAAATACAAATATAGATTTCATCATGGCTGCTAAATTTCTATATTTATGTATTCTATTATCCTTATTGGTGTAAATAAAGAATATGAAGAGGTAATTATCTCCATAAGTAATCTGAAGGAATTTATGGTGTAAACGGGGTGTACCATAAAAATATCCAAAACATGCTGTTAGGGATATTTGTATTTGATGAATGTCAAACACCATTAGTATAGCTTAATAGATTAGAACTGATCTTAGAATGTAATATGTATAGGACTAATTGTAATAGTTTAGATTCGTGAAGAACAAGAGCTGGAATGCAAGTCTTGAAGCTGACACTCAGGTATATGTATAGGACTAATTATAGTATGTATAGGACTAATTGTAATAGCTTAGGTTCTAAGTACTGCCCTTACAGCTGTATCAAGCTCAACTGTAAGCTGAAGACAAAGAGAATAAGAAGATTCCAAAGTTGACACTCAGGTCAGCTGTCTGTCACTTTGAAAAGGTTGAAGTATGTTCCTAGTCAACTTTAAACTCAGTTACAAGTGAGATTCAGTAGAATATCAGAAGTAACAAGACGTACAACAGAGCTGACCTACCAATGTACCTTAAAGGTGGTCAGTCATTGGTTATTATCCAGCGGATAATAACTTCATCCGGCTCGATACAGTAATGACTCCATTTGTAGAAGCCAAAAAGGAAGGATTTGTCTGTTGTCTCACAATGGATAATATTCAAAATCCTTCCTCTATAAATAGAAAAAATGAAACAAGAAGAAAAACTTACTTACCTGCATTCTCGCGTATAAGCTTTCTGCTTTCTTTCTGCAATCTCTAGCCATCTTTCGAGTCTCCAACTCGAGATAATCCGGTGATCGGAAGCTATCAGCTGAGGATAATAAGAAGGTTCTTAGATACTCTCATCTAAGAACGACACATTACCTAATCTATGTTCACAAAAAAACTAAAACTTTCACTGCCGATCAAAGAAGCCTAGGAGGTGGACTCTTGTAAAGTTTCAAAGATTAGTCTTGCGTACGACTGAAAGCATTAGAAGCTCTCCGTTTCAGAAGAATCCTAGTTGCAAACTGTGTTCAAACACCGTGTATAACGAAGATTAGTGAATTCCTTTCATCTGAAGGAAGAGAGGACATATGATTGATTTAATCCGAACCTCTATAATATCCGAGTCTTTTTACAGCTTTCTTTAACTTCTGTTAAGTGTTTGAAATCCAACTACCTCATAAGTAGCTGGAGTATAACTGAAACCAACTCCTAAAACCTACTGGATAAAACAAATATTTCGTTGACCCAGCTGACACAAGTCAGCTGAAATTAAAATTTGGGTTCATCATTTCCACAACTGATTATTCACTAATGCTTCCGCATTATATTTACCTCTGATTTTGGGACTAACAAGTGGTATCAGAGCAGTTGGTCCAACAAACTTGTTTTTTAAAACACTTAGGACCAGATCCAGTTATCCGAAGTACTTGTTGTGTTGCGAACAGGTTATATCATGTTGAATTTTAGATGGCATCAACCCGGTTGTCTAAGTTTTCTGTCGAGAATTATACCAATTGAAGGTGGAGAGTCAAAGCCCACCTCCTGAGCCAGCACGTGGATATATGGCTAGTAATTGAAAAGGGTCCACTAAAGGTCAACACCAGTAGCACCACTCCCGATCAACCAGAATATGTGGAAAAGCCACATGCAAAGCGGATAATAGATGACAAAAGACATCACTAACTAGAATATCTGGCCCCGGATATTCTTTTCTCCACGCTTGACGAGGAGCAGATGAAAAACATGGAGAAATACGAAACAATTAAGAAAATCTGGAATTTTCTTGAGGATCTCTGCAAGGAGTCAGAACACATCACACACAACAAGCTTTCGGTTTGCATGAAAAGTATGAATCGTTTGCAATGCTAACTGGTGAATCTATCATGCAGATGGAGACACGATTCAACTCTATGATTCAACTCTATGGTTAGTGAGCTGTCAGCTCTTGGAAGGACATATATAATACCTGAGCTCAACGTAAAAATCCTGGCTCGCATGCTAAGAGAGGATTGGTTTGTAAAGGTCACAGATCTCAAGGAGCGGGATCTTTCCAAAATACCGACAAAGGACATGTTTGCCTCCCTGCGGGCACACAAGTTTGCTCTGGCTCAGATGGACGAGCACGAGGCCAAGAAGGCTATCCAGCAGCCGTCAAAGTTGGAGGATGTTGCTCTCTTTGTTAAGAAAAAATTTTCTCCAAGAAAGCAGTAGAAACCACAGTTCACAGCTCCCGTATCTGTGCCGGTCGAGAAGCTATCCTCCTCCTTGACCGAGAAAACCCCAACCAACTCCATTCAGGAATTGGAGGAACAAATGAGAATCCTCAGTAAAAAGCTTGAGAAAGCCAAGCTCAAAGCTCAAGCTGAAGAGGATAAAAAGTCCGATAAGTCGCAGTTCAAGAGGCGACAACAGCAGACTTGTTCTCAATACAACTTTCCTAACCATTTAAAATTCGTCTGCCCACAGATCAGAGAGGAGGAACGATAGAAGCTCTGGAAGAGCTTCCAAGGAAGGGTCTCCAAAGCTTATACAGAGGCCATGCTAACCAGAACTGAGATGCTAGATATAGCATATGATGATCAAGTTCTGGACTCAGATTCAGCCAGCAACTCCAATGATGAGGAGCAGCTCGTAGCCTTCATGGCTGATATTCAAGAGAAAGTTGAAACTGCACTTACCTCAGCTGAGGATGAGTTAACTGAGCTTTCTCAGTCTTTGTATGTGCATGAACACATGAGGACTCAGAGTCATGTCATTCTGACTCTGAGGACCTATCATTGGGATCCTTTTCCAAGGATTTCAATTACATGTGAATACTACAATCTAAAATCACTCATGAAAATGCTTCTCTAAAGGCGCAAGTTTTAAAACTGACAATCGAACTAGAAAGTGGCTCAGATGCAACAGCTGTCACAGAAAAATTTAAGGTTGAAAACTTAACTCTCATAGCTGAGTTAATCTTAAAGAACAAAACCCTCGAGCAAGATAAAATACTTGCATCTTTTAACAAAAGCTCGAGAGATTTGGAGCATCTCAGAAGCATTCCAAAATCACGCATAGAAAAAGGTGGGTTAGGACATGACCCTTCAGCTTCGAATGACAAAACTATTTTAAGAATAAACAAAGGCAAGGAGAAAATAATATTTCTACCAGCCCAAGTTCAAGCTAGCCAGTCATCTATGTTGTCCCAAGGTTGCACAACCGAAGAAGGCACAATTAACAGGAAAGACAACTGCCCTTCCTAATGCAGTAAAGCCAAGTGAAACTCAGTTGTCTAGGACACCGGCTCCACTTCAACCCAGCTGTGCGAAAGCAAGCTGGAGACACCCTAATTTTGCTAAGTCAAACTGGAGACCCTTAACTAATCGACACCCGCAAGGGATGAGACTCAGCTATGCTGAGTATAGTTGTCTGACAGAAAGAACTAACCGTCGAGGACTGGGATATCAACCCAAAAAGTATAAGACAGTTGTCCGAGGTTCAACTCCTCGAGGTTACTTAGAAAGGCCAGTTCCAACTAGGAACACAACCACTCAACGTAACTTTCATATGTATGTACGTTTTAACAAAAAACATCACGACCGCATGTACTTTCAGCTTAGAATGAAAAAGAAGGCAGTGAAAAAAACTGCTCAGGTCAAAAAGATTAAAATAAAACAAGTATGGATCCCCAAAGGGTTCATCAACCTACTGACCCCTCAGGACCCGAAGTAAGTCGGGTACCTTAATCATCCTCTCTGTGATTGCAGGTCACAGAAGAGAGACAATCACGTAAGAAAGGAGCTGAGTTGTGGATACTGGACAACAACTGCTCTGGACACATGACTGGGATCAAGAAGATCATGCCTGATATCAAGCTTATCAATGGTCCTTCAATCATTTTTGGGGACAACTCCAGAGGTAAGATTGTGGCAACTGGATAAGTAAAGATAAATGGAGTTACCCTAAACGGTGTCTCACTCATGGAGAATATCAAGCATAACTTGGTGAGCATCAGTCAACTTGGAGAGCATGGTTACAAGACAGTGTTCGTAAAAAACGAGTGCCTAATCAAGGATCATATCTCCAAGGAAGTCGTCCTTCGTGGAATAAGGAAAGGAGGATTATACATCATTGACCGAAACAGCGGGAGCCCCTGTTCGCGCCTAGTTTCAAGGAGGTCAACCAAAACCAGCTGGCTATGTCACAAGAGACTTAATCACCTCAACTTCAAGATCATCAATCATTTAGTCAAGTACAACCTGGTCGAAGGGCTGCCAGGTGAGGTAATGAAGAAAGAAGGAGTGTGCTGCGCCTGTCAGCTTAGGAAGCAAACCAAGACCTCATTCAAGGGAAAAATTATCGAGCCAAGCACTTCCAGAGTCCTGGAGCTGCTTCACATGGACTTGTTCGGGACAATTACTCCTCAATTAGTTGGAGGGAAGAGCTTCACCTTGGTGGTGATCGGCGACTTCTCCAGATTCACATGGGTGGAGTTTTTGCAGAGCAAGGCTAAAGTGAAGATAGCTTTGCCGAAGATGATTCTGAAGGTTCAAAATGAGAAGAACTGCCAAGTAGTTAGAATCAGATCAGACAACGGGACTGAATTCTTCAACGGACCAGTTATGGACTTTTGCGCAAATCATGGGATCGGTGATGAACACTCAGCTCCAAGGACGCCACACCAGAATGGTCTAGCAGAAAGAAGGAACAGAACGTTGAAGGAAGCTGCACGATCCATGCTATTTGAAGCTAAAATCGGACAAAGCTACTGGGATGAAGTTGTCAGCACAACTTGCTACACTCACAACTGCAGCTCCATCAACCTACGACTCAAAAAATTACCTTATGAGGTGTATAAGGGTCGTAAGCTTTCTCTAGCTCATCTACATGCTTTTGGTTGCCCATGTTATATTCACAACAATGGGAAGTCTAAATTGAATACTTTTTCTCCTAAAGCTGATGAGGGTATAGTTCTAGGATATGGATATCCCTCTCACAATGCATTTAGGGTATTCAACAAGACAACTCTTCTTATGGAAATAACATATAATGCTATTTTTGATGAGTCTACCTTAGTGCGCAGTAACACTGGGGAGCTGACTCTGAACTGGCCATATGTCGATGAAGTTGATGTTCAGCTGGGCAACACCCGTGGTGTGCAACTAGCTAAACCAGCTAGTTTGAATATGGAAACTCAGTCAGAGTCCAGCAACCTCAGTTGGAGTCCAAACGACTGAGAAGGTCTGTGATGCAAAAGTTCTTGCTGAGACCTTAAGAAATGCATCAATTCAAGAGTCAACTAGAGATATCTCTGAAGTAGGGGGAATCTTCACTCAAAATGGAGACCCAGCTGAAAATCGCACCAGAGCAACTCAGTCAGTTCCAGCTCAATCCAACTCAGGTGAGGATGTTTCTACAATATCAGCTGAACCGGAGTTAGCCATTGGAACCCTAGCTCTTGATGTAAGAGCTGAGATGGAGTTAGCCACTGGAACCCCAGATCTAGGTGAAAGAACTGCGATGGATGAGACCACTGGAACCCTAGTTCTAGAAGGAAGAGTTGTGACGGAGGAGTTTACTTTTGAAATTTTGGTGGATGTTCCAGTCACAGCTGAGTCTCCTACCCCACCTGTCCTTCATCCTTTAGATGCCCAGCTCATCTCAGTTGATGTAATCAGACCTCCTCGTTCATTAAGAGATCATCCAGCTAAAAATATTTTAGATGATGCAGCTGATCCGGTTCACACAAGATCATGAGAAACTTTCTTCACATGCTTTCTTTCCCAGTTAGAGCCATCAAAGATAGAGGAAGTCTTAGCTTCATCTGACTAGATCACAGCTATGCAAGATGAGATTGTTGAGTTCATCAGGAACAATTTTTGGTACCTGATGGATCGACCATCCCAACAAAAAGTCATTGGAACCAAATGGGTCTTTAAGAACAAAAGGGATGAGAACGGTATTATCACCTGCAACAAAGCTCGAGTAGTGGCCAAAGGATATGCACAGTGTGAGGGGATTGATTTCGACGAAACCTTCACACCCGTTGTAAGAATAGAGCTATACGATTGTTCCTAGCATACGTAACTCACCATGGATTCATTGTATATCTGATGGACGCGAAGAGTGCATTCCTCAATGGAGAGCTGTCTGAGGAAGTATATGTAGAACAACCACCCATTCGAGCAAGATTACAAAGTATACAGACTCATAAAAGCCTTGTACGGTTTGAAAGAAGCCCCAAGAGCTTGGTATGAGGTCTGTCTCAATTTTCGCTTAAGAATGAATTTCAGAAAGGGAAGATCAACAGGACTCTCTTATGCATAGAAGATGATGGGAATCTTCTATTGGTTTAGATCTATGTCGACGACATCATCTTCGGATCTAAGAATCCAACCCTTTACGAGAAGTTTACTCAGCTGTTGCAAGACAACTTCCAGATGAGCATGATGGGGAATATATCCTACTTTCTGGGAATTCAAGTCAAACAAATATCAGAGGGTATTTTCATCAATCAACAGACTTATACCCGAGAGCTGATAAGGAAGTTCTTCCCTGGGAAGACAAAGACATTGAGAATCCCTATGAGCACGAGTACGCAGCTGACACTCGATGAAGATGGTGGATCAGTGAATCCCACAGCATACCGAGGCATCATTGGATCTTTATTATATCTAACTGCTAGCCGACCAGACATCAACTATGTAGTTGAGGTATGTGCAAGATTTCAAGCTAATCCTAAGAAATCGCACATGGACGCAGTTGTGAGGATAATAAGATACTTAAAGGGTACGGAAACCCTTGGGATTTGGTATCCTAGACATGACGGCCTAGATCTAAAGGGTTATCAGATTCTGATTTTGGAGGCTGCAGAATTGACAGAAAAAGTGCTAGCAGAACTTGTCAGTTCCTTGGTTACAAGCTGGTTTCATGGTTCTATAAAAAACAATACTCAGTCGCGACATCGACAACTAAAGCTGAATATGTAGCTGCTGGAAGCTGCTGTGCTCAGATGCTATGGAACAAGCAACAATTAAGGGATTACAAGGTGGAAACTAAAGCTATACCAATATTCTGTGAGAACAATAGTGCCATTGCTATCACTCAAAATCCAGTACACCACTCCAGAACCAAGCACATCGACATCCGACATCACTTCATCAGAGATCATGTTGAGAAGAAGGATGTCTTAATAGCATATGTGAAGAATGAAGATCAGCTTGCAGACATCTTCATAAAACCTCTTCAAGAAACCAGATTCAAAGACCTGTGTACCCAACTCGGTCTGCTAGAGCTTGATATAGTAGCTGAAGATTAAGTGTAAATTTGGCTATGTATGAGAACAGCTGAGTCCAAGCTCTTAGCTTTCGGATAGTTTGGTAACAGTTAAAGGATAACTGAGTCCTAGCTCTCAGTTATAACTAGGTTGGCTGAGTCCCAGCTCTCAGCTGACACACTAAGAACTAATCAAGGATGCTATTAGTTATTAGGTTGATCACTCTGAGTGAGACGCCTAATAACTATCAGTTGTCAGTTGCTTAGTGGGGTGACAGCTGAGTCCAAGCTCTTAGTTGTGTTTGTACCATCGAAATATTTTATTAAGACAGCTGATGAGTAAAAGGTTGAGTCCAAGCTCTCAGTCGATTAAGTTTATTTAATGAAGGGAATATATGTCGAAGGGTATTTCTATCTCATTTATTTCAAAATTAAAATGACATTAATGCGCATTTAATGCGACAATGACCACATGGAAAAGAGACTGTTGCGATGGGACGTGCCTGAAATCGCCTTCCCGCATGATCTCAGCACAACCGATCCAGTCTCTTGATTCCATGATAATGGGACTAATCCCAGCCATCGAGGAATTTCTTCTTTTCTATAAAAGGGAACTTTTCATGCATGATTACCCTTTCAATCATCAGCACCCAAAACCTACCATATTAAGAAAAATTCCCAAATCTCCTCTCAAACCCTTCACTTCAAATCTTCAATGGTTTCCATTGCTCAAAATCAATCTGTCGAAGACATTGCAGTAGTCATTCCTCTTGCTAACCTAGCCTCAATCATAAAATCCAGCACTAGAGATCTTATGAACGCCGAGAAAAGGCAAATGCAAATTGAGAAAAACAAGATTCTCAACATGCCCCTCCTGAAAAACCAATACTTTGACTACCCATAACCCGTCTAGAAATTGGAATGGGATTTCCAGTTAGTTACACCCCACAACATTTCTACCTGCACTTGTAGTTGAGTTCTACAAGAGGGCAGTGATTCATGACGACTGTTACCACCAAGGTTTATGGGACCAGGATTATGATCTCGCCCAGCACTTCGGGCTATTTTAAGATGGAGTCTACATCTCCACTTACCTCTCCGGGACAACCAAGCCAGAGGAGTCCCACTGGAACAGGTGGAAAGAGGTGAAAAAGGGTTAGATACAGTTCAAGCTGCAGACCCCCAAGGGTTCCTTGAAGCCCATATACCAGATCTTGCTGGATGTGGTCAACAAGGGTATCGTGTGCGATCTTGGCACCAAATTCGAGCTCTCCAGCTAAAAATACAAGCCCATGATGGTAATTGATGATGGGAAGAGGGCTAACTGGGCGGACTACATCTTCGAAAAGATGCAGGAGAATATCCGTAAAAATCACACCGTCCACACCACCCACGTGTTTGAGACACACGTACATTACGAGCTGGCAATCCGCCATATCCTGGAGGTAGTTATGCCAGCTGTAGGGCCTAGTGAAGAAATGGGGATGTTTGACTTTATCGCCCCGTCTGCCAAAAAGAAACCTGGCTGAGACTTTAAGGCCAAGAGACTACAAAGGCCGACTGTGCAAACGGCCTCTGACCAACAATACAGCCCACCCCCAGCCCAGCTGGCGGCCAAATGGTGGCCCAAGTAGTTGATTCTCCAACCAGTTCTCAGCAGAGGGAAGTTGAGACAACTGCGCGCAAGGTAGCTAAAGATGAGAAATTCCAAGAATTAGAAGAGGTTCTCCTTGGTGATAGGAGAGGGAGTGGTAGGAGTGCATCCATTCCTAAAGCAGCTACCCCCACTGCAAGAGCAAAGAGGGCAGCTGCCCGAACACTCTAAAGAAAGAAATAACTGCAACTGAGCTGGAGCCAGCTGCTCTTAAAAAGGTCAGGAAGAAGTTGTTCTTGTCCAACAGCAAAGAAACTAATTCCGACTCTCTCGTCCAGATCATCGATGAAGGGCTCATTGAAGAGGGTCCTGCTATGGATCAGCCTCCTCATCATCCATGTGATCAGAGATCGGATGCCTTTTCCATGGTCCCCACTGAGGACAATCGGATTCTCATTCCCCAGCCGACCATCCGTATGAATTTCACACATGCTAATGTATCACCGATTGGGTCTACCTCATCTTCCATATGATCTAAGAATATGGATATCATCAGATGGAGTCAGCCGTCTCGGCTGGAGTCCTTTTAGAAAGAGTTGCAACAAATTGGGAACGATGAACATCCCCTGGTTCAGCTCACACTATAGGAAGCAGTCAGGGTACAGAGGTACCTCTACTGGCGATTCTCCATGGATCTTAATGATCTAGTCATCCTACTCGCAAGGTTTGGATACATATATTGGAAAAATAAGGAGATCTGGCTACAGAGATAGCTGGGACATGAGCTGGTCAGGCCCATCAAGAAAGGGGAGCTCATTCAAAGGAACAAAAACATCATATCTTACCGACTGACTGTCCAGTCAAATGAGCTACCTCCTAGAAGGCAAACTAATGAAGAGTCCAGTCACCCAAGTGAGCCGATTTAGTCCACTAAGGGCATCATCATTCGATCTAGCCCACCTTAGCCCAGTCAAGTTCAGGCCCCTGCTGAAACTCAGCCTCCTCCTCCTCCCGAAGACAAAGCTGCTCTACATTTCCCTACCTTCTCTAAACTCTCTGCAACAGCTAGTGTGAAGGATGTAGTAGATGATGCTGATCAACCAGCCAAGTCTCCTACCCCCAAACTTGCTGAGTCTACAGCTCTCGAATCTACAGCTGCTGAACAAGAACTTCAAAGGGATGGAGCATAGACCAGCTGCTTCGAAGAAGCTGCTCCAGACCTTCCTCTCCCAGACTCTCAACTTCCTCTAGAGACCCAGTCCGGGCTCCCAGATCTCAACGAAGGGGAAGGTCTACCATTGAAGATCACCACCAGCTGCTCCATCATCCCCTCCAGCTGAACTGCTGCGAGATCCTTTCAAATGTGTCTTCGTTCCAGCCTCAGTCAACCGCTGCCCCAGCCATCACAACTCCTCCTCATGAGATAAT
>AYJT01066132.1:0-21116 GCA_001278415.1 Ocimum tenuiflorum
AGAATTCCCCTCCATATACAAATTACAATAGTTTGTCATGTTGTGTGCCTAGAAACACCAACAACTTTCCCCATTCAGATACGAATTGCAGCAGAATCCAAGAAACTAGAAATCGGCAAGCGTGATCGACTAATTGAATTGGTGAGATGGTGGTGCCGGTAATCTGGTAATTTGTTAGTGGCAGGCGGGAGGGTTTCTGTGGAGAGAAGAATTGAAATGAATGAATGAAGGAAAACTGTGTTGAACTGTACTTTCCCTCGTAAATTATACTCCCTTCACATTTGAATTGTACGCTATTTTTTGGTAAATTATACTTGAGTAGTTTGCTCGTAAATTATACTTCCTTCGTTTGTGAATTGCACTCCCTTTTTTCGAAAATTATACTTGAGTAGTTCCCTCGTAAATTACAACTTTCTTCGTTTGTGAATTGTATTCTCTTTTTTGGTAAATTATATTCGAGTAGTTTAGAAAGAAAGGAAGCATAATTATACTAAACAAACATAACTTATATTATGAAGTACATTACAATGAAAGAAAGTATGATTTATAACAGAAGCAAGTATAGTTTATAATAAAAGGAAGTATAATTTACTACTTAATAAAATATAATTTACAACAAAAGAAAGTATAATATATAGAGACAAATGGATTAATAAACCCTAAATAGGACTAATAAACCCTAAATGGGATTAATAAATCCTAAAGGAACATGTTAATAAATGGGTTAATATACTTGTGAAAATATGATCTTGCAAACTACACTTTGTTAAGTAGTAAATTATACTTCATTCCTTTGTAAATTATACGACCCATTTCCTGGCGGGTCGGATTTTTTAATTGATTATGGATTAGACCCGCCTAAACAGTTTAGGCGGCCTAACGGAAGTGTTTGCCTATATAAAGATGATATATAAAAGATTAGTTAATAGAAAAAAATATGATTTTATTTTCAAAATTACTTTAAATTTCATATGTCCAATTTATTCACATGATATATTAAATTACAGTTTTATTTATGTTATTTTATTTGAGATTTAAATATATTATGAACCCTAAATGAGACTAGTAAATCCTAATTAGATTTTTATAAACCGCACTTGAGATTGATAAATCCTAATTGGGATGTAATGAACCATAATTGATATTGAATAAACTTTAAAGATGAATATTTTATTTTCCGCTCACATTTGAAAAATAAATATGTAAATGATGTATCTTTTATTAAAGAAAATAAAGATGATTTTAACTTATCATCTTTTTGTAAAAATAATAGCAACTTATTTTACCTATTCTAATATTTGTGAAAAGTTGGCCACATTAAGAAAATATTTATGCTGAGGCGATCCGGTATGAGGTCGCTTTAATGTCTTTGTACTGAAAATCGACAAAAAATATAATAAAAATAATGTTAATCTGGTAATATCATCGTAATAACATTACCGCTAGAAGGGATATTTATTTTCCGAAAATTTTGATTCTGAAATCAGATTCTGGAGTTTAGACACATTATTCGTTTTCATGACATGTAATAGTAGGGTAAATTTTTGGTGGTGTAGTATATGAGACTATGAGATCCACGTGTACAAGAGAGGTAATGTGGGCAGTGTAGCATATAATTTCTTGGTAATGGCATTGAAATTCGTATATTGATCGATTGGGAGTAGACGCAAATACTAGATATATTTAACTAAAGGAAATATAATATGTAAAGAAATATTTTGATGAATGCGTGCCTAATAAATATAAAATATATGATTCCCTACCATACCAAAATTAAACGTATTTGCAGGCCACGCTCCGCGTAGGGGGAGTGAGCGTGGCACAACTTTCCCTTTGTATCATTCATTGTGGGGGCAAACATTGGATAACTCCGAATCTCATTTGTACCTTGCAAATCTTGCTGGTTTTCATCATTATTTACATTTCTATTTTAAGCCCACTTATAATTTCTCTAATAATTATTTTCATGGCATTTCTCAAGCCCAACTCCAGATATAATAATAAAATAAAAAACAGAGGAATTTATTTTAGTCTCGACGCTTATCGCTCTGCCCCCTACCCCTGCACTCCATGTGTCTATATACCATCAGTCCTCATCAATCCAAAATTTTACCCCATGATAAAATTTCAATGCATTTATAGCCTATTTACGTCTAATTAATTGCTATATAGGATGGATTCCCCTTTGTGAGAAAGTATATATAGTGCATGGTTTTATTGTTTGGAAAGAAGAAAAAGGACCAAGTGCTATTGTTGATATATGGAGTCAGTTTTGATCGACTCTCAACAAGGTGTGGTTGAAGATCATCATTTCCACCACCACCGCGATGTTTATGATTCTTGCAGCAGTTCCAGTTCAAGTTCAAGTTCAAGTTCAGGTGGAGAAGAAGATGATCTACTAGACTCTTCTTCCCCCGGCCCCTTGCAAGACATGTCTTCTTTACTTCTACAACTTCCTCTCAAGTAACTCCTTTTTCTCTATTTTTCCCTTTAAAAAATGCCATAATATCAGAATGAAAATTATTAATTCAGGATCAGGCATGATATTTGAAATGAATTTCGTGTTGTATCAATTATTAGTACAGTGATGGAGATTTAATCACATGACACGTGTGTAGGAGAGGGTTGTCAAAGCATTACAATGGGAAGTCAGAATCGTTCACGAGTTTGTCAAATGTGAAGAGCCTAGACGATCTTGCCAAACAAGAGAATCCCATTAACAAGAGGCTCAAGCTGGGCAATCCATCAAACAACAAGGGATCTCACTTTTCTTCACTAATTAATGGTGGAGGAGGAGGAAGAACAAGAACTGCTTCTCTGGAAAAATAATGATGATGACGTTGATATTGGTATTTGGTAAGTAAGCCAATCCTCTAGATCAACGAGTAGCTTAATCTACTAATCAAAAAATTAACACTTTTGTATTATTACGAGCTAGTATTACCATGTTAATTTTATTACTTTTGTGATCAAAGAAATATGTATATTAAGTCCTGCTAATGCTAAGATAATGTTTTATATGATTATAGTTGTTTGACTACTCACTCTGATGATCAATAAAAATTTAGAAAAAATAAAAATCCTTGCCCGTTGAAGGTCATGGGCTGTGGCGAAGCAACTATCATCATTTACTTATCCTCACGATTTGGCACGTGGCACCCTTTCATTAGCTCCCATTTATTTTTTTTAGTTATAGTTAAAATTACGTGAACATTAAATAATTATTAAAAACTATTATATCAGAATTCATAAAAAAAATTATATTTAAGTTCAATATTAATATAGTTCCACACAGAACACAAAATTTTTCTTTTTTGTTAAACATGTAATTATAATTTAAAATGTCATGTATTGTAATTGTGCTTTGTTAATATATTTTTTTATTTTTATATTAATTTTCGTAATTTGGATTTATCAAGTATAAAATTTGCAGTGTATAATATTTTACCATCATTAAGAACTTAAAATTTGAAATTTTTAAATATTTTTTTTATTATTTAAATTTTATTGTAGGAGAGAGAAATTAATATTTTTATTTAAAATATTGAGTTGAACGGTGGTCACTATAGTGAATGAAAATTTAATTAGGTGAGAGGTTGTGAGGTTGAAGAAAAATGTATAAATATTTTATTAAATGATCAGTGGAGTAGTAATTATTACAGTGAATAATCTTATCACCTTTCTTTTGTTATTGCCTGTTTTTTTTTTTTTTTAAGATAAGATTCATAGCATTTACTAATATAAGTATACAAAACCCGAACTTGCTGGAAATGAGACGTGAAAATTCGTGCAGATGTAATTTTACTTTTCGAAGTGATTAAATCATGTAGCAGTTTCCTAAAAGCTCTTTTAGTTTGGGTTTACCTAATACCTAGTGGTCTCTACATTTTGAAATCAGCTTAATATTAAATTTTATTGATTTAGGATATTTTATATGTGTAATTGTTTTAATCAAATATCACGTTTTAGCCTATAGGTTATCCATTTATGATCGGAAAAGAATAACAATTAGACGGACTTTAATTTTTTACGGGTAGGTTATTACATCTTATTGAGCTTGAGAACATATAACATTTCATATTCCATAAATTAAAAATTTGTCAGAAAATTTTAAGAATTTGGCATGTGTTTGACGAAATTTTGATCTTCTAGGTATCGAATTGAGCCAAAAATCGAGAATATATAAAATATCAGCAGAAAATTGAAAATATATAAAATATCAGTGGAGTCGAGTAAGGTTCGAAAATTTTGGTATTTGATACTTCTGTTTTTTCTATTATAAGGGCCCGATTTCTCTTAATTAGAAAATTCAAAGCTATTTTGTATTTTAAGATTACATATTTGGAATCGAAGTTTATATAGATGGGAAATTATTATTATATTTGTACTTCAAATGACGCGATAGACTTGAATATTTATTTTGGAAAAAGAAAATCTTAAAAACCCTAACATTTGCAACAAAGTGAAATTCATTATTGGGCATCGGTTTTGGGCCCATTAGGCAAGTTGACCCATGTTCGGATCGGATATTGGATGGCTATTATTTTTTATATTTCTTTTACATTTTTGTTGTGGTCGAATGAATTCTCCATTAATTGGACCTTCGTGCCTATTTACCCTGCACAATCACAATATAATTATTTAGCTGAACTCATGTTCCCATTGATGCGAAAGGAAACGATCCGTCAGTTCAAAACTGATGTATTCTCATTAAAAAAAACAAAAAAAATTGAGACTGTTTAGAGTGTTATGACGGATGGCATGTAACGCAATGTACACATGATATATAAAAGTGACACTGCCACTGCCACAGGAGTGAGCCCTAAACTTTTATTTTTGTAAGCAGAAGACAATGCTATATCTTATCATAAACATGTGGACACATGATAGGTTCTGTAATTGACCGGACGGTAAATGAGGTCGTGGGACCGACGATGACCTTGTATAGAATCTCTCCCGGCTTGAGTTGTCTCGAGTCGAGTACATATTGTCTTGGTCAAATATGAATATTTTGACGCTCACAAATCAATCAAACTTAAATAAGTTTTATGAATTCAAATTTATATTTAGATATTCATTACTTTCTTCTAAAAATAAATTATTTCATTCACAAAAATTATAATTTACTCGAATTCAATCTTTCCTTCTAATTAACAAACTTAATCAAATAATTGTACTTTTTCAGATAAAAAAAAGTTGATAATTCCATTTTGCGTACCTTTTTAAATCACAAGTTGAACACTATCAAGTCGGATTTTTGATTCATTTAGTCAACGGACTTTATTAGATGATTCGACAAATATTTATAGAATTGAAATCTGCGTATGTGGATGTCTCTGATTAGGCCGCCTAAATAGTTTGGCGGGTTTAAGTTTAAAATCTAAGGAGAATATGAGTTTGGATTTATGATCCAAAATAGGTATATGTTTAGGATGATTGAAATGAACTATCTAGATTCGCCTAAATTGTTTATGACGCAAGTTTTTGCGTGTGCATATAGCGTATCTCAATTACAACGCTCTATATATTTATATCTATATTGATGAAGGATGAGTTAGTATATACCCAATAAGCAGAATATTCTCTCGGCATTATTCCATTAATGCCCCGTGACGTTGATTTAATTTAAAGCAGTACACGATAGAATGAACCTGAAAAATTGCTGGATTTTTTTGTCTCGTAATGATGTCGCGAACAATGATGCAATAAACCGTTGCTTGTGGAATATTGGTTAATACCATATTTGCCCCACTATTAATAGGACAATGTCCCAACTCATATTGATTATAAATTGAACGATGGTCACTTTTATAACAATGACGATCTCCCAATTTTACCCGTCGATTTTGTTAGAGTGAATTACTAGTCAGTTTTATATATTAATAATTTTTGTTCATGATCCTAATCAATGAAGTAAATGTAGAGCTGCACATGGTTTGTGCCATCTATACTGCATATAAACATATTTATACTAGAGTAGAAACTTTACTTATTCCTTTCTTAGTATGTCAAATATGAATAAACTTGAACTTTACGGTATCTAAAATTGAGATGTTTTTACAAAAATACTTGTGCTTTTTTTATTCTTTTAAAGTAAATCATGCTTTAAAAAGATAAACATTATAATAACGGTTAAGCCTAACATATTAATTTTTTTTAATTATGGACGAGTGAGTTTTTTTGCACAGAAATGGAACACATATATTCAAATTCAATCAATAAACAAGAAAATAGACTGAATATATTTTAACGTGCACCTAGCTCTAGGTGTGGCTACTACCCTTATGTGATTTTGTCGTGATATATCATTTAATTTTCTTGTATTTTTGTGTAGGTCTTTGTCTATTTCGTGAGTATTCCCTTCCCAAGTAATCACCTCATCGTCTTTAAGAAAACACGATGCTTATTCTTGTTTTATGTTCTTATGATTGCGGTGACAATCTACGGTTGTTATTTCATTATACACATTTGTCAATTCAAGTGGAAAAGTAAAACCGTACGAGAAAAAAATAATCATGTACAACACCTTCAATGTAAAGATTTATCAGATTTGAAATTAAGATATTTTGATCAGCCCCACAAATATTCAGACTCCATGATCTGCCACACTCAAAAGTGCACTGTATTTCAATTAAAATGTTCCACATCAACTGTAGATCAAAATCTGTTTTAGTTTATAAATGTTAGAGTATCCATCCTTACAAGTCGGTTTTGTAGGGGTTAATGGAGCTCAAAAACCAAATTTAGTATAATATCAAAGCCGATCAGTACGATGATGGGTGCCACCCAAAATCACTGGTTGTAAGTAGCAGATGAGATATAGTTCACGTTGTGCGTGCGTGAGTGTGTTAAAATGTCCTATATCGACTGTAAATCAAGACGTGTGTTAGCTTATAAAGATATCCCGCATCAACTCGAAATCAAGACCTGTTTATAAAAGTGAGTGTATCCCACCCTTACAACTTACAAGCGTGTATCCACCCTCACAAGTCGATTTTGTAGGAGTTTAATACTTTCATTATTCAGTGCTCACTATTCATAACTGCAATCGTGAATATATGCACACGCATATGATATACTTTTTGTTGGTGAGATGTACCAAATGGAACATAATTTAATTAAAATTCGTTCGTTTGTTTTTTTTCAACTCAAGCTCTACATATCAAATTGACTTCATTCGCCCATACTATCGAGTCAATCAGTTGCAAGTTATTTCTACAATCATGTCATATACACAAACATTTAAATATCTTTTGTAGCAAAAACAATAAAATAGCCTAATTATTTCGAAAATTAATAATCTTAGAATTTCAAAGCGGAAATAATTGAGCTTAAATTGGATAGATGGATACTGAAATAGCTAATCAATCAACTGAAAACGGATTTGGTTAAATTTTTTCTTTTTCAAATAATTGAGTTTAAATTGGATAGATAGATAGATGCCACTCGACTTCCCATTCCCATGGGACATATTCATATTTTGCCATTATTTTCTTATTATTCAAGAATTGGGTGGGAGAGACAATATCATAACTCCATTGATGGGTTTTGATGTCAACATTACAGTGGTGTGGTGTTTTCCACAAAACTTTAATTGTAAATTCTGCCGCTGACAACCGTCTCAAACTTTTTTTCCCCCCCCAAAAAGTAGTATAAATTGTAATTGAAAATCATCAGATAATTTTATACGATTTAGCACCGGTTATTTGGTATAGGGACGGGACCCACCCGGGAGTTGGTTAAGGTTTGGCCTGGTGATAAAAAGCAATTCGCTTTCCACGAAATAAAGTGGTGCATGACACTTCCCTTTCATTACTCTCTACCCTTATGGTTTTGGACAAGCCGTATAAACTATTTCAGATTTTACTAACCAACTTGAAAAAGTTCGTATAATCAGATATTGTATTTGGTAAATGTATGACCCCAAATATCAGCAATTGATACACTATTTGGACCATATTATCCGTACCACCACGTCTTTACATTCAATTTTAATTTTATACGAGTGATTTACGAACTTATGCAAAATGTATGAAATTACCTATATGGAATATTTAATTCTAAGTGAACCTAGTACCAACTAAATCAAATATTAATTTTTGAAAAGACTTAAGAGTATCCATACGTTTGAATTCTAGGTCATTGAAAGCTGAGGTGGTAATCGATTCCATTGTTTAAAGGCAATTATCTCGATGACCTGGCAGTGGCGCGACCTAACATTGGCAACTTGATCTGCTTTTATCAATATTTTAATTGATGGTGCAAATCCACCAATGCAATGAATCTTAACTGGAAAATATATAAATTCATAAAACAACCGGAAGTCGATAGGCCTGTAATATCCGTGAAGGAATAATTGATGGGGAGTATTTTTCAGAGTCACTCCTCTAAGATTTCTAGGCGAGTAAAGGGGATAAAAATATATTAAATTCAAACCCGAATGATAGGGATGTTGAGATTGTAAGACTGTGAAGAAAAGAGACTTAGTTGATGCAAACTTAAAAAATTGATATGTGTCACTTAATTTCATGGTATTCATTCAAAAATTAAAAAATTAAAAAAAGAGAAAAGTCCAACTTAAACTTTTGCAACTTAAGTTTCTTAAGGTGCGTGTAATGATCTGTGGACGTCAATTGTCATTCTGTAAATAAAATTGACACATTACACGTGTGCTGATATAAAAATTTGGAATGAGCTCTATCGAGCCCGGATGGGGCATGGCACTTCTATGTGGAGTGTGTGATAATAAAATGTATTGAGCATAAAAATGTAAAATTCATAATCTTTTTGCTGGTTAGGGTAGTCGGAGACATAAAAATCCGATTTCACCGCCGAAAGTCACCATTCTAAAACATATTAAATCTTCATAATGATTTTAACAAATTAAATTAAGATAAAAATTAATTTGCGGCAATATTTCCAAAGCCACTCATACAATATAATCAAATAATGGTCTTGAGGTGATGATGCATGCAAATTGGGACGGGATAACGATGAAAGCATGTGGATGAGATCATGCAGAATCATGGGGGTGGTGGGAATATATTCTGACGCATAATTTTCGACCTGCTGAGTCATCACCTTTTCATCACAAAAAAAGTTATTTAAAAAAAAAATAATGATGCTAGTCATGTATTCAAAATTTTATGTAACATACAATTAAAAAAATACGTGCATAAATTCTGTAAAAATGCGTAACTAAATCTCAAATAAAATTATAAAATCATCATATAACATTTAAAGTAAAATAATAAGAAATATGAAATGAGAGATTGAGC
Organism: Ocimum tenuiflorum; assembly: GCA_001278415.1. NCBI lineage: Eukaryota > Viridiplantae > Streptophyta > Magnoliopsida > Lamiales > Lamiaceae > Ocimum > Ocimum tenuiflorum. The sequence goes on from AYJT01066132.1 coordinate 9,279, forward strand.
TACTACCGAACTGATTGATGATGATTATGATAATTGATGCCCCTTAGACACATTACTTCCACTTCAACTTGGGTCTTACTAAATGAGAAACTTGGCCTGAGCAAAAGTATAGTGAAGGATCCACGCATATGTTAACATATCAAATTTTCATAGATTAGTTTAATTAGAAAATGGACGTTTCAACTAATTTTTGAGGAGACAACCAAAAATCGGATCGAGAGTTCAAGACTCAACACTGAAATCAATATTACAAGCCAACCAATTTTTGAAATCAGACATGAATATGATCCAACCAGAATCACTAGATTAAGGAGGAGTTTTAAATTATCCTTCGCCTCATTCTCTACCCTTTTAAACTCGTTTGAAACCAAAGACTCAGAACAATTTTGAAGAAAATTTACGAGAGTTCAATAAAACACATATTGTGGTATGAAAATATATAAGGCATGCATCCCCTTAGTAAATAAATTTGTTTTTTTTTTCTTTGAGGATATTGTACTTCAATTTCTGTTTTGTATTAATCCAAAAACCAAAAGTGAAAATAACATAAGCATCTAAATAAATTATTTTGTTGTACGCAATGTTTTAGTTTTAATATTTCATGTTATTTGATTTTTTAAAGAAAAAAATAAAGGAAATTGATATTCATATAATTACATTTTTTTTATTCATGTTTGTTATTTTCTTTTTAAATGGCAACACTTTTACAATAAAAATGAATATTAGTATGTTACAATGGAATCGGTTTCAAGTTTGTCAAATTTACCCCTAAAAAAAGTTTTTCAAATTTAATATTTAAATTTGACCGATTGGATGAATCGAATGTTTCGAAATATCATCAAGCTCTCTCAAAGACTGTCACCGATAGTTGTGCATGATTAATTAATTAATCAAGTTATGATGGAAAGTGATTAAGATTTTTTAATATTTGCCACTTCTATGATTTATTGGGGCCAAGCAAGAGGAAGAGAGAATGTAATTTTATATGATTAGTAGGACCATTCTGCAATTAATTCAATCAAGCACGAAAAACATAAAATATACAACACCAAATCAGCACTAGTATAAATCCATGATGAAGATTCACAAACCAAAATGGAAATGTCTATTACAGAAAGGATTTTTAATAAATTTATGTCATCAAATATGATTTTGAATTTAAATATAAATCTCGAATATACAGATCTTGATCATTAATTAAACGCACAATTTTGCATTGATTCATACTATAACATAAATATAAATCTGAATGGGGTGATCCTTTCATTAATATCAACAAGACGTAAAGTAAATAGCATATTGAGTGGAAGGTAAGTTATTCTACATAATTTGGGGTGAGAGATGTACCGTCTCCTTCGATAATATATACTTTTATGTTTTATTATAAGAAATCGGGTTTTCAAATTTGTCAGAAATTGGTGATTAACTTGAATACACCGAGAAAAAAAAAAGTATATTAGGGTTCCAGAATCCAAAACGTCTCTATGTGAAACAACACTGTTTCAATGCCGTAAGCAATTCGAGCATATACATTTACATTTTTTTACCAAGTACAAAACTCGAACTCTGTACAAATTGTTGTGTCAGGCTTTGAGACACTCGAGCCTCGATAACCCCCCGAAGTAGTCTCAGTTATGTTTGCAGGCAGTCAGGGCTAGCAATCCTCCCCCAGTCGGATCTCTACCCGAACAATGGGCTTCATGAAAGTTATTCGAAGCCTCAAATGTCTGCACACTCGAAGACCGACAAATATAATCTCAAAACCGGCACGTCGAGCCCATCCATATCAAGCTCAGACCTACACACGCGGAAAATATCCACTTCAACCCAGAAATTTCCGATTGATAACTCGGGGCTCGGGCTCGGGCTCGAAGCCTAGAATTATCTTCAACCTACCGAATTCATCATTATTATCTCGAAGCTCGTGAGCGTCAAGTATTTTAACACAAATGAAGTCCACCGAATGGGTCCACAGGAATAGTCTGGAGCCCATTAGGGCTAGCTTGACAGCTTGATTGTTGGTCAGGTTGACATTTATATTAGATTTTTATCACAATAAATAATATTATAAGTTATATTTAGTATGAAATTTCATAAATTTTCATCAAGTTTAAGTCATAGAATTATATTATATGTAGTGCAAATAGTTTTTAATGTATTCTAACGACATCATTCATTCATTCATGAAATGGAAATGTGTATTGAAATATTTTAACCTGAAAAATTCAACACCAATAACCCCATATCGAGTAGTTCAAAGCTTGATGGATGATCCGATTGAAATCTATATATGAATTTTTATTAGAAAAAGACAACGTTATAATATTTTTTTAATATTTGATCTCATAACCCTCAAATCAAGTTTAGATTATATAATTATAAACCAAAGTAATCATCCCCTTCACCAAATTTTTCTGCAAATAGTTTTTAATGAGCACTAAAGACATTAAAGATTTTATTGTTTATGAAGTGAAATTTATTCAAGTATTGTTAAAGTAGAAGTATAAATACTAATAATAATTTAAATTGGTGAATCTATAGATTATGACATGTTTTGAAATTTTTATACTAGTGAATCAATGTTTTGTACCTTAAAATTTTTTTAATCAAAGTGCCGCAAACCTAATGCCCAAATTAAGGAGATAGAAGTAGAGTAAGAGTAAAACTCTAAAGCAACACGAAATTGGCGAAAGTGGGGCCAAAAAGTATCTAGGAAGCCGACATGAATCTGCCTGTGGGTAATGTCGGATTTGCCCCTTAACAGATCATAAAAGACGAGCAGCATTCATGCACATACTGGCAACAGACCCGCCTCCCATTATTGCATTGCAAACCAAGCGCTCTATAAATTCAACCAAAACCCATCAACATTCACAATTTGGGGAACCGTCGATCCCATTTTTGAGCAATTCATCGATCTATGCTACCGTGGAGGGAGAAGTCATCGGTTGTCAATCAGGCCTATAGTTCCCAATTTCGATTTTGTGAATGCTGTTTCTGCGATTATGATTATAATCAGCTCCTTTGATGACAAACTCCGCGCCGCTTCTAATCTCAGCCGCTTCATTGCCGGCCTTTTGTTGTTCCTCCTTTATCACTCCTCTCAATTGATTTCTAATTTCCCTGTTCCTATACACCCGTAATTTTTTTCGTTTTTCCAAGATCGAATTGTTTCTTTTTTCCCAAAAGTCTTTTTTCCCAAAAGATCGGATTTGATTTATATTGCTTCTTCGAATTCCCGGTTCTTGCCTGTCTTAATTTGAGAGGAGAGGGAGAGGTTTACAGAGATTTTTCAGTTGTCGGTTGATGGAGCTCAAATATGGCGGCGATTCGCTCCCCAGCGACTTTTATGATGGTTAGCATTGAAATCCACCTATTTATTTTCGATTTTTTTCTTCAATTGTGTCTGAATATTTTAATTAGATTTGAACTTTGATTACTTTTCCGTCAATTATTCTGCCATTTGTTTGTTTGGTTTTAAAACCAATTTAATTATGGTTTCTTTAGTCGTATTATTGTGGATCAAATTAATTTACTGTACTGATGTGAATGGAAATAAAATAAAACGTAATTTTCCCTATTTGATGATCACATGATGCTAAATTCGCGTTGTTTTATGATCTTCGGTTGTTAGATTTGCTTCCGTTCGATGATAATCTGTTTGCTTTTGTCGTCATGCCATATTGTTGTTACATAAATCATCTGCTTCATATATATATATATATATATATTTTTTTTTAGTTGAACCTGCTATTTACTGATAAGAAGGTTTGTTATCATCTCATCAACTGTCTTCTTATGACCAGGCATTTATGCGTCCCTTGCTGAGAGATCACGCAGCGCCTCACCAATAGTCGTCGTTATTGGTGGGGGTGTATCAGGGTTGGCTGCTGCACGCATGCTTCAAAATGCATCTTTTAAGGTGGAATCTCTTATTCTTCTGATAATATTAGAGCTGATTTATGTATCTTCTCTTTGGTGCTTAATGTGAGATCTTGTCTTTGTCCAGGTGATCTTGTTGGAATCGCAAGATAGAATTGGTGGACGCATCCACACGGATTACTCATTGGGTTGTCCAGTTGACATGGGGGCTTCATGGTTGGTTTTAAATTTCCCTTATTTCGACATTATATCTGAAAACATAACATGTCTTATGATTATTGTGCTTGATAGCATACTGCAATTTATTTATTCTGTGTCAACACTAAGTCTCAAAAATTCAGTCCATTTATCCTTTTGAGATTTGAAAAGTTGCATTTTCTTCTGGAGAATTGTTTCCTGCTTCCTCAAAAGATTTTTTTGTTAATTAACAGTAACTTTGATCACCAGATCTGCCCAAAAAGGAACTATATGTCAATACTGATTTTTTTTAGATATATAATATATTGATGTAAAAGGTGGAAAGGACTTGTAGTTCCGAAGGATCATAAATTTGCAAAAACTTATATTCTAGAATTTTATATCAAAAGGAACTATATACTTAGGATATTTAATCTTATTGCTTATGTTTTGGCATTCACAGATACATATGTTCATCAATAAATTCAAAAATCTAGAAAGATTGATTAACTTTGTAAAGCCAAGAATGTGTAATCCTGAAAAATCCAATTGACATCACCTTACCTGGTTTTTTGATCATAGATTTGGTTCTTAAATGTGCGTAATCTTCAGCTTTTCTGTCTTTATACTTGCATTATCTAACATTTAATTTTACCCAGGTTGCATGGTGTTTGCAATGAGAATCCCTTATCTCCTGTTATTCGTCGATTGGGGCTCACCTTGTACCGAACAAGTGGTGATGACTCTATTCTGTATGACCATGATTTGGAAAGGTGTGGAACTATCCTACCTTTATTCACATCATTCTATTGTATGCATAATTGTCTCTAAATACTATTGATTTTTTGTTGTTGGTTGTTTCAGTTATGCACTGTTTGATTTAAATGGTCGTCAAGTTCATCAAAATATAGTTACTGAAGTTGGAGTCGCATTTAAGAAAATCCTTGAGGAGGTATGGTGTCAAATCTGTTAGTATTTCTCAGGAGTCAGTATAAGCTGATTTCTAACTGCAACATTCATATTTAGTAATCTTTTCTTTTTTACTAGACGGATAAAGTTAGAAGTGGACAGAGCAGTGACATGTCTGTTAAAGAAGCAATACTGATTGTGCTGGATAAGCATCCAGAATTAAGGTACCTAGATACTATTCAACTTGTGATTTTTTGTAAAACTCATTTTCAAATGTATAATGTTATTTCTTACTATTATAATACGCATGTGACCAGACAAGAAGGCCTTGCCCATGAAGTGTTGCAGTGGTATATCTGTAGAATGGAGGCTTGGTTTGCTGCTGATGCAAACTTGATATCACTGCGAGCCTGGGATCAGGTTGGCATTTTTTCTCCTTTGTATGCAGTTTTTGTGTACTCAAGCAATCAGTTTTAGCTCACATAAAGCATTAAGGTCTATGAAAAACGTTATTAATGATAAACCTTTTTGGAGGAAAATAATTTTATGAAGTCAATCATAGTAATTGTTCTTTAATCTAAAATCCAATTTGAAAATTCTTAGAAGAGATGTAAGTTGACTGATAGATGTAACTTGTAACTGCCTTAGTAATTCTTGAATATGTTAAGTGTCGTATTCGCAACATAAGTTTCTCTGTTGTTTCTTACTTTCTTATATGGTTGGCTCTCATTAGACACCATACTGGAAGTAGATGGACTTATTAATTGACATATTGTCACTAGGTTTCCATGCATTTCATTTGTATTTGGTCATGAATGGGGTTGGCTTTGAGAGAGTTGTGCATGTTTACCTGCGGTATTGTTTACCTGCATGTTGGAATTCTTGTGTGTTCAGGAACAAGTCCTTTCTGGCGGTCATGGGCTTATGGTGCAGGGCTATGATCCAGTGATAAAGGCCCTATCAAGAGATATTGATATTCGCTTAAATCACCGGTATGCATGCATGGTCTCATTTCTCAGTTTTATTCATCTACTTAGTTTGAAGATTAATTCCCTCAATCATTGATAACAGGGTAAAAAAGATTGTCAATGGGTATAAGAAGGTCACAGTAACAGTTGAAGATGGGAGGAACTTTGTTGCAGATGCTGCTATTCTCACTGTCCCATTGGGCATTCTAAAAGCCAAGGCAATCGAGTTTGAGCCGAAACTGCCAGAATGGAAACTGACTGCAATATCGGACCTTGGTATAGGGAATGAAAACAAGATTGCAATGAGATTTGACAAAGTATTTTGGCCTAACGTGGAGTTCTTGGGTGTTGTCGCCAATACATCTTATGCCTGTGGCTACTTTCTGAATCTCCACAAAGCTACGGGCCATCCCGTCCTTGTCTACATGGCAGCTGGAGCTCTGGCAACTGACCTCGAGAAGCTCTCTGACGAGGCTGCTGCTGATTTCGTAATGCTACAGCTGAAGCGAATGTTTCCTGATGCTAGTGACCCTGTAAGTATACATTTGTAATGATTTTGGAACTTATACCGTGTGAGCGATGTTATTGAAAGTTAGGTTTTGAATGGTTGGTGACAGGTCCAGTATCTCGTGTCTCGTTGGGGAACAGATCCAAACATTCTGGGATGCTACTCATACGACGCAGTTGGGAATTCAGATGACATATACGACCGGCTTCGTGCCTCGGTGGGCAATATTTTCTTTGGAGGTGAAGCAGTGAGTGTGGATCATCAAGGTTCTGTTCATGGTGCGTATTCTGCGGGAATTATGGCAGCTGAGGAATGTGAGAAGCATCTGATGCAGAGGCTGGGGGGTTTGGAAAGAATCCCCCTGGCCGCGTGTAGGGAGGAAATTGTTGAAGCAACAGTTCCACTTCAGATCTCTAGATTATGAAGAAGCATGATTTGCTAATTGTTTACTCTGGTTTTCTTTTTTCCAGTGAAATGTCAACTGATTTGGCATAAGCCTTCTCTCTTTAATTTGATGCTTCTTCTTCTTCTTCTTCTTCTTCTTCTTCTTCTTCTGTACTTTGGATTATAAATATTCAATGGTAAGCGTATCAATATGACCCGAATCCATGCCTTAACTTTCCAGTAAACTAATTTATATGTGTGTTACGAGGTTATGTCCTTGTATTTTGGGTGAAAATACAACTTAACATAAGGTGAATAGTGAGGAAACTATTAGCAAGTTGTATGATTCTTTTTTTTCAATAATCACTGCAGGTGGCTTATGGAATGATGATTTGTCTTTCATGAGAAAATATGTTTTCGCTAATTGTTTTTGCTGTGTTACTTTTTATTTTTTTTGTGTTATTTTGACTTCAAATTCGAGGGTGTATCTTGTCCAACCGGTAGAGGATGATGGAGGTAGATATCAAGATATTGATATCTTATATTTAGATTACATTTGATATTATTTGATTGAGTTATTATTATATTTAGATAGACTTCTATTAGGATATATCTTATTTCCAATTATACATAGGAGTGAGTTATTTGATTGTCATTAGAGAGTTGGGAAAAGGTTGAGATATTTATCCTTTTGAATTTTATCGGATATTATTCTCAATAACAAAGAGGATGAAGAATTTTATCCGATATTCTTAGGAATCAGTTGTTTGATTCTTTGAATTTGCAATATATCGGTATTTGTTTGGAGTCAACAGGAATATAGTTATTTGACGTTCTTCCCTCCATCAAATTTGAGAGAAAAAAAAAAAAATCTAGTTACATCATGACGTCAAAATTATTTTATCTTATTACAAAACGGTTCCGATTTTAAAGATTTCATCTAATAAAATTAGACTGGCAAGTTATTGCAAATTAAAGTATTCCCATGCAACATGGGCGTGTAGTTTGAGGTGTTTTACATCAATTATGTGGGTTATTGCTTGTTTGCCTTTTCCATGCTCATAGTACATATAAAAGCTGGACGCTTACTAATTTTCTTTCGTTATTCAGCACTTAGTTTTTTTACATAAATGACAAAAATCAGAATATATATTTTGTCATGAGATATTTCTCTTAGATCAACTGAATGTGTTGGGACAAAATTCAATGTTGAGAAGAAAAACTTTCGTCACTACAGACATGTATCCACATCGATAAGAATTGATCAAACCAGAAACTAAGTAGTGTGTGAACCCATCATCTCTGAAAAACAAGTAACCATACAAAGTATTTTCATGTTTTCATTTTATTATATTGTATTTATATACCGTTGGTCTAAAAAAATGTATTCATATATAACTATACAAAAGAGGAGGAAAGATCTAATATTGCATAAACATTTCCTTTTGTAGATTGCAAGGCCAACATTCAATTAATTATTTACCATGAAAAGAAGTGAATGATGATAGTAAGAATGCTGTGAATTAGAGGGGGAGAGTGAAAATCTCTCTCAATAAATTCTTGTGGGTTGCTAACTGACAAATGAGAATAGCTTTTCCGAGTATCCATTATTTTTCCTTTCACTATTTTATTGTGATATCCCATCAATATCCAATCTCAAATGCTCAAAAGATTATATTTTGACATATTCACAAAAAATATCTCATCCCAATAAATTATTGCTCCTAAAGTTTATAACATTTCAGTTTGTCATTATTATTTTCAATAATAACTTATAATATCACATCTAATTCTGCATTATATATATATATTATTAGAATTAAAAATGAACTTAAAGCTTAGTTATACTATGCTTGAAAATAAGTATTTAATATTTTCATCCGTATTTCTCATCCTAAAATAACTTTTTGATATCTTAAATCAAAGATATGAAGAGGAGTTCTCCGCCGTAAACCTTATACTGTGCCTATTGCTTAGACTGGTTCTAAAAAGTAATGTCGACGTGAATTAAGAAATCGAAGAAGATGTATGCATAATTCGAATTAATAATAATAATAGAACTACGACCGTTTAAACTTGAAGAAAAAAAATAATAATGACTGATAAAATCAACAATTTTGTCCTTGCGTACGAGCAAATGGACATGAGACATTTTCTTTTAATTAAAAGACGCATTAGGAACCTACGAGCAATTTGGGGAGGCTTGTGGAGGAGATAAAGAACATGAAGATGAAAGAATGGCACGTGGAGTTTACTCACATCTATCAAGAAGCAAATTTTGTAGCGGACTGCCCGACAACTTTGAGGACTTCGGCGGGTTATGCACTCCATAATTTGGATATGGCACCTAGCCCGATTTTAACCTTGGATCAGACACGATGCGGATGGCAGAATGCGGCATCGAGCTGTACAAAAACAGACACATTAGATCATCTATTAAAAGAATATTATAAGTATTTAACGAGCCAGTCTCGTGAAAAATACTTGCTTGGGCCGATTTCATGAGATCGATTCTGCAAGTGATCCTTCTCAATATTAGAAAATTCACCCTTTTATATCAATACAAATTATATTTCTCAATACCAGAAATGATATTTTTCAGTTTTAATGTTGATGTTTTTCTACATTGAATTCAAGTTTAACTCGAATTGGGTTCCGCGGCACATGATGTATCAATGCCGCGGTTGTACAAACTTTTGCATTATATTCACACAAAATTAACAAGTCTAAAATGAATACATTATATGCAAAGACTTGACACAAATTTTACTTATTTTAAAATATTTTTTTAATTATTTGTAGCTTTCAAATAAATTTCACAGTTGCTAATTTTAATAAATTTTTATTGTTTTTAACAAATTCATCATACCAATTATTTATTTTTACAACTTTAAATATTAGAATTTTAATATGATCTTTTAAAATTTTACAAATTTACCACAAATTTTTTTTTTTATTTCTTTATGGCGAAATCATCTAATATGTTCAGTCAATTATCCACATGTACTTGGTGGAGCGCGTAGAACTTTAGATTACCTTTCATTATATATCCTTTCATTATAAATCGTAAATGGATTGGACAATGATTGAGAAATGTATATATAATGAAACTCATTCATGAGTTTTGAATTTATAACTAGTTGCACGACTTATAATCATCTAATTTGGATATACTAGTATTTGATATTGAACATCAATATAGTTCAAAAGGTCACAAGTGATGCAAAATCACTCAACATAGTTGGATTAAAAATAGTCAAATTTGACAGATTTTATTGAAATTTTTCATTAATATTAAATTTTGCAAATTTTAATAATCTACGAGAAATTTGCTAAAATATTAAAATATTATGTCAAAATTTGAAATATTTGAAAGTCATTGAAATTTTTGAACTAAGTAATTTTGTGTTAAATTTGTCAAAAATTAAAAGGTTACGTCAACCTGCAATTTTTTAAAATTTTATGTGAAAATTATAAAAGTGGATAAAAATTATGTTAATTCTTCCAATTAATCGAAATAACCCAAATAAATATCTCAAAAAATATTTGTGCAAATGTTGAAACACATTCCCGGAAGAATATAAGGTGGTGTTTGGTTTAACTGTCGGGAATCACTACGGATATGAGTTTAATAGTAGAGAAATGACTATGTGTTTGAGAATGAAACCCACCAAGTTAAAAGAGTTTGTTTGATTCTCAAATATTTGGGGATCATTCCCAAATATTTCTTCTGAAATTACCAACCAAACAACTTATTTTAGATTTCATTTCATTCCTACATAACCCACCAACCAAACGTGACCTAAATAACTAAAGCCGAAAGAAACAAAACACAATCTGAAATGATATTTTGCTAGAAAAAATAGTAAGTGGGGCGAAACTATATGGCCTATAGGAAGGAGACACCTTGATTTCAATATCGTTATTTAACAATTAATGGGAGCACACTTTATGTGGAAAGGATATGACAACGAAATTTATGAATGAAACTTTATCTCTTCTTCTTTACCTCCCAACAGTGACGGATCTAGAATTTTTGTTTAGGGGGCTAGTACTATACATGCAATTTGGTAGCATTTTTATCTAAAGAAATAGAATAACTCTTTCATTTCTGTATTCCCTGAAAGAAAAGAGTGATTTTGTCGACTTTATGTGGTTTTATTTTTCTGGTTTAACATATGTGGTTTTATATATATATGATCGAATGGTGCAAAAAATTATGCTTTGCATGTATATGCATTGATGAATAATTTTAAGAATTATTAATTTGCACAACTAAATACAATATTAAACCAACCTATATTGAATAGGATTAATAATAAAAATATTAAATTTTTGAGGTTTTGGAAGAAAGAAAATATAAGTAACAAATCAAATTATATATATTTTGAGAAAATAAATGTAATAAAAATAATAATGTTTTATCATACATAAACACTTTGTTTGGTTTTAATTCCTCATAAAACAATAAAAATCATCCTAAGATTGATATATTACCAATTAATTGTTAGTTTATTATATAATGATATATTGAGTCGAGTACTACAAAGCTCAAGTTTGACTCGTTTGGTTAATTAACTTTACTATAAGAGCTCAAACAAGCTTTTATCGAGTTAAGATTCAAGTAGTTCAGATCATTTATAGTGGGAAGCCAATCCTGAGGAGTGAAAATCCTACAAACTTGATTGAATAGAAAATTAAATTTAATGGATGGATAAAATTTATTCAACATTTGTTACATCTGATGTCTTCTCTAAGAACACAACGGTCAATCTCTCCTACATGGGAGGCACAAGTAGTGATTCAAATCCTTTTCACGATTTGCTGACCGACACACATATATATCCAAGACAAGGTAGTCACGCCGCGGTTCTGGTTCGGTCCGGTTCCGGTTCGGAACCGCCGGTTCTGCAGTTCCGGAAATCTAGAATCGGAACTGGACCGGCCAAGTAAGGTCACGGTTCCGGTTCCAGCCGGTTCCGATTAGAACCGGCGGTTCTCGGCATTTTT
>AYJT01066164.1:0-10702 GCA_001278415.1 Ocimum tenuiflorum
AATTTAATTACATAAGAAACTATCTAACTTTCTAATTATATTACAAACTACGTGTGTTTTGATCAGTTATACGATAGATTATATTATCTAGTATAGAAAGTTAACAGCGCATGCACTATCAGCCTTTTGTTTAGTGTGACGATGGACGTTTGACTAAATCGAAAATTGAACAATTCAATGGTGCACAGTCAATTTTTGGTTGCCGGAGAAAACAACACGTCATATGATTAATTAACAAAATTCACATAATTTGTCATGCAATTGAAAGTTTTTGAATAATTTATTATGCAATTAATAGTTTGACGAAAATAAATAAATAAACTCTTCCCATTCATCTTAAATATTTACATAGGTATATGGAAATATTGTTAAAGACCATATTCGGGGACAAAGTGAATTAAAACCCTAAATTATTTCTCAAAATTGCGAAATTTATATCCAAATCATACACGCTTTTGGAAGAAAAGTTTTACCTGAGTAATTGTTTAAGTTATGCATTTAAAATAATACACGAAAGTAAATAATCAACGTGAACAGCTCCCTTCCTTCCCAAAAATACACACGACTCACAGTGTCACAAATCGTATCTCACCCATGTTTTACTTTCTTCTAAATGTTAGCATTAAATCACAGCATTCCAAAACTATAATTATTAGTCTACCACCTGGATGCAGTGGTAAGCACATTTCCCGTAACTTTAAAGGTTAAGAGTTTGAGTTTATATGGAGACATCAGTGTGAGTTTGTTTAATATTGTATTTAAATTTAAAAAAAAAAAGTATCTGATGGTCCCAAATCAGAGATAGTTACTTTGCAGAAGCGTTAGTTTGATGAATACAGTTGCGGAATTAATGAGCTCAAATTTTATCTCAACTGACTTGTTGACCAAGTCAGCTGGGTCTATGAAATGTGTTTGTTATCAAGTAGGTTTTAAGATTATTTGCAGTTATACTCCAGCTACTATATGGTAGTGGAGTTTCAAACACTTAGACAAATATTTAAATGAAAGCGATAAATGACACAGGATATTATAGAGGTTCGGATATGAAAAATCCTACGTCCTTTCTTCCTTCACAAGAAGGAAATCCACTAATTCTTATTGTACACGGTCTTTGAACACAGGTTACAACTTAGATTCTTCTGAAACGAAAAGCTTCCACCGCTTTTGGTCGCAGGCATGATTGATCTTCGAAGCTTTACCAGAATCCGCTTCCTAAGCTTCTTTGATTGGCAAGTGAAGATTTTAAGTTCTCTTCAAGAACTTGGATCGGGTTATGATTGAATGTTGCTCTCAGATTAGAGTATTTGAGACCGTCTCGGAATCCTCAGCTAAAAGCTTCGGATCTCTGAAAATGGTCTCGAGTTAGAGTACTCGGAAAGACTTGAGAGTTTAGAGAGAGTTAGATCGCAGATGGCAGATTGTTCGAATAGTTTTGTAACTTGTGTGACTTCTTCTCCTTGCTTCGTCTCTTCTATTTATAGGTGAGAGATTTGAATAGTAGCCGTTGTGAGACAACGAACAAGTCCCTCAAAATTGGCGTCTGAAAATAGTGTCCTTGTTGTACTAGCGGCAGGCTTTATCAATTCTTTATCCAGTGGATAATTGACTGAGTTTATTATTCGCTGAATAATAACCGCGGACTAACTACCTTTTAAAGGTGCATTTTGGTAGGTTAGCTCTGCTGCATATCTTATCACTTCTAACATTCCTCTTTTGAATCCCAGTTGCACTAGAGACAACTGGGTTTTTAGGTTGATTGAGAACAGACTTAGTTCCATCGACCTTTTCTCTGAAGTGAGAGTTAGTTGATCTGGTTGTCAGCTTTGGAGTTTTCTTGTCTTTCTCTCTTTCAGCTGGTCAGTTCATGATTGAACTGTCAGCTGTGTTCATCACAACTGATTGATCAGTTGTGGTCTTTAAACTCACAACTGAAGGAGTCAGCTGTGGTTTCTCGCAGCTGTGTGAACACAACTTAGAACTTGATCTTCATAAACTTTAGGTCTTGAATTCTTCCAACTCCAACTCTCCGTGAACCTAAACTATTATAAATTCAATCCTATACAGATTACAATCTGAGATCAGTTTTTCACTAATGCTGCAAAAACGGTATTTGACATCAATCAAAATACAAATATTCCTATTTTAATAACATAATTTTTCCACTATTTTTTATTTTGATAACGATTCATTTATACTTGTTGATACTTACGAACTTGTCGTATTTCTTTCACCATATTTTTATCAAATCATTCGCAGCTCTCAAAATATTTGTTCGTTGTTAGTAGGTTACACCTCCATTTAAACGAAATAGAATATAATTATGTGAATGATATAATACCCACTAATAATGATGATAAATTGAGGTGTGGTTTGGTTTGTGGTTTGGAACGAAGAAATGTAATAAAATCCAAAATGAATTGTTTGGTTGCTGATTTGTGAATGAATTTTTTGGAATGATTTTCTAATATTTGGGAATCAACCAAACTCTTTTATTTTGGTGGGTTTCATTCTCAAACCCAAAATCATTCCCTCTATTATCAAACCATATTATAGTGATTCCCGACAATTAAACAAAACGTCACGTGAAAATGGATAATTGCTAAACTAAGCCATGATCCTTTTACCGTATTTTTTTTTAATTTCAACACAACTTTAATATATAATTGATTTGATGAACCACAACCTTTTGAACAGTAGCCAATTTAACATCTCAATTTTTTAACGATAATAACAGGTTAAAATCCTCAACTTTTATTCCCTACTCCACTCTCTATTCATTATTAAAATTTTTATTATTTTTATTTAATATTTTCCTAAAATTTTAATTTATTTATAATTTAAGTTAATATTAAGAGTTCAAGTAAAATTTTATTCCACCAAAGATATATAATAATTTCTAGTATTTAAATCCAAATTCTAGTTTATATTTAATTATGAAAGTTGATTAATTTATAATAATAATTTGTGATTCATTAAAATTTAGAGTTTCATTTATAATTAGTTGTATAATTATAATAACTCTATAAAAATTGATATATTTATTCGTGAGTAGATAGGAAGTGGAGTATCATTAGATTATTTAAAGTGATGATAAGACATCCTTGTAATGTTAAATCGCTGCATTTCATTGGTATACATATAAAAATTAGCAAAAATATAAATTAAGGCTAAAAATGCAGTGATGATCTCGATGCATCCAAATTTAATCTATTGTTTCTTTTTTCTTAAGTAAATTTTTTTATTCCCTTGAAATAGTGAAAGGTGATGATAGCTGTAATGACGTATGATGTGTTAAGACTGGTGAGACTGCTATAATAGTTTTATTTGAAATTGATTTTGCGATAACGGCAGTTCAATAAGAGAATTAAATGACTCCGAGCTCGAAGCTCACAAGGAAGAGAGGTTAGAGAGACAGCAAGTAAAAAGTCAAAATTAAGATGATCAAATTACAGTTCAAGAAAAATACGAATTGAGATTCTGATTAGATTTCCTAAGAATTGTTGTACTTCATGCAATGCATTTTAGCTTATTGGATATTTATTCCTATCGTTTGGTGGAAATGCCTCATTTAGGCCAAAATCAACAAATTTCTTTTACGATCAATTCATTCTGCCTATAGCTCTCATTTTTCTAATTTTAAAATATGAATTTCTTCACTTGCAACATTCTGATACTAACTCCATTCATTAACGCCACAACATGCATTTGGATCAAATTGTTGGTCCCAAAAACAATATACATCAGAGTTAAAAGAATAAAAAAAAAATAAATAAATGATGTGCTGAATTTAAACCTTAACGTCCATGTGCAAAATTGACTGAAATCTGTGACAGTTACAATTTAGTAGCGTCTCAATATCTAGTTTGCTTATAAGATTAGTTGCAGTTAAATACAAATCCAATTGAAAATGTATGAATTATGGTTTTATCGACAATTAATGTGAGTCAGCCAACTCAAGTTACCTGAGCTGGGTGTGAAAGAAATGATGTCTAAAATATAGTGTGAATGTCAGTTTAAGAGAAGTATAACAACAAACACAGAATGATAAAACTGAAATAAGAATTTTTATAAAGGTTCGGAGGTAACACTCCTCATCCTCTCTTCCTTCTACTACCGAAGGGTTCCACTATCAACTTAAGTTTGCGATTTGTTAACATGGATTGCAAAAGTTGATCTTCTCAATCATCGGGTTTCGCTGCTCGAGGACTTAGGCATTGTGTAGGACAGAGCTGTTGTGATCCTCCCGATGCTTGCTTAACGTCTTGCATTGGTTGAAGGTTTGAGTTCCGTTCAAGAATGAGGCAAATAGTGTTTGGTCTAGCGGATTCTCTGATTTCTTCAAGGTTTAGAATCTGGGTGTTATCAAATTCTGCTAGGAGATGTTGTTGAGTGTAGTTACTGCAGATTCCGATGGGTTGGTTAGAGCACGATACTTGATATTTCTTCTTTAGTGTAGCCAACCCCCTTTTTCCTTCTATCTTGTTTCTTGGTGTTTTAGCTTTTCTTCTGGAGATCGACCGTTGAGATAGAAGATGAGTTATGTCAGTGGCGGAGCAGGTAATCGTTACTCATAAACCTGTCCTTTCTTTCTGACATTCTTCAGTGAATCTTTGAGTGTTGCTAACTAGGATAAGTTGGTTGCCTTGGCACTAAGGAATATCTTAGCTAGCGAGATTCCTAAAACTGTCATCTTGCTTCTTTTTGTCAACCATTCTTTTCTCAATTTTCATTCTTGAAAACTGGCTGGTTTGTTGAGTCAATTCCCCTTGAAACTGCCAGCTTGGTAGAGTTCAGAACGGGATCAGTTTCCTTCTCAAACTGAGAGTTCTTGTATCTTCATAACTAAATCTTCTATTTCAGTTCTGGTTTCCTCAAACCCGAATTTGCTCCTCAGTTCTGGTTTCTCGGAGCTAATTGACTTATCAGTTTTTGTTTTCCTCTTTAATTTGATCTTCTGGTCTTGGACTCTTTTTCTTTAGTCTTAAGTTCTTCGAACTTCTACTGACCTATCTATTACATTGTCCTAAACTATTACATGATTTATAGGATCAAACTAAGTTTAAAGGGCTTTTATCATCAAGAATTTTACATTAGCAAAACTAGACATAATTCCTAACACATCATATATATGTGCTTATTCAACAACAAAGTGTTTAAATTTCACCAATCAAGTACTTTCATCGTTTCTAGCATGCTTAATCAGGATATCACGTTTCTCATCAATTCATCTTCTTAAATACAAACCATAACATGCTACATTCCGAATTTCTAAACACTAAACCTTCAACGTAGTTGTTTCCAAGCATAAGTATTATGAATTTCTACCTTCTTGGAAAGACTTGTGATGATGATATTAAGCTTTCTTTTCTCCTCTTGCCTTTGGCAAATGGTATGTGTTTACCTACGCTCCCTTCAATTTGGACTATGCTTTTGACATTTCTATTTCAAAACATATATTTACACAACTTCCGTTTCTCGTAACATTTTCAATCCAAACGTTACAATATTTATTTCAATTCATCATATGATAAAATAATAAAAAGTCATGCTTTGAAATTGATAATAAGTAACTGAAATGAAACCTAAACTTGATTTTTATTCTTAGTAAATTGATTGAAAAATAAACCAGGTATTATGACGAACTCTTTTCAAATTCCAAAGCTGTAATTTTCATTTTTGAAGGGGCACAAGAACTGGGGATCGAACCAAGCACACTTAATCACATTACAAAATTGATTTTTAATTTAATTTTGTTTAGCTTGCTCTCTCTCTCTCTCTCTCTCTCTATTTTCTTAATTCGTTAGTCCCTTCAATTGAGGGCTTCTATGTAGGGCTAAGTAGCCGGCATTTGAATTAAATTCTGTCAACTGTTTTAATCTACTATTGTTGAGTTGAGAAGAATCAAGTGAATACTGACTGTATCACATACTGGCATATAAATTTATTCTTTAGAAAAAATAATTATATTATTTACTATCGCTGATACTTCAAAATTAAACAGAGGAATAAAAGAAAAGGGTGCAATTATATGGAGTTTATGTGAAATGATTATTGAAAATGAAGAAAGTTAGTCTATCCGATACATGCATGCATGACAGCGCCAGTCCTATCTGAAAAAATGCATAAAAGGTGAGGGCAAATCTGTAATTACGCACATAACATTTTCAGGTATAATATTCACCGACACACACAGTACACACACCACACGACGTATAAATCCCCCCACCAACACTTGTGGTGGTTCGCCGTTGAACAGGAGGGAAAATTCTCTTCTCAGAGCTTCTCCTGCTCAGCCAACGACTTTAATCGCTTCTTCAATCCACCTCGATCTGCTGCAAATCTCACGGTTTGTTTCCTTATCTCGTGAAATTCACGTTTGATGTGATTCTTTGCGTGTTGCTTTATGATATCTGACCATGCGAATGTGATTCATTCCCTCTCCTTGTTATTATACTTGTGTCGTATGTTGCATTATCGATGTAATTGATTCGTAGTGGTATTTGGCTTTCTGATTGTAAGTTCTCTTCTTTGTTCTTTTGAATTGTGATTTAATGCACTAACTTATTTTCTATGTTATTTTTGGATTTGATTTGCTCAAGACTGTTGATGATGTCGGTGGATGTGTAGCGTAGGTAGTTAAAGTAGATCTAACATTGAAGTAAGATGGGGACCCCATGCGAGGTGATTAGACAATGTGAGAGTTGCTTCGTCATTTTATTTCTCTTCTGTCAATTTCTTCCCTCGTGCTCTTCTCTTGGCTGTGGCTGTTGTTATCTTATTTATGGATTACATCGCGGTTTGAAGTCGGTGTATTATGTAGTATCCTGATGCAGAAGAGCAATCTTGACTGAGATCTTCAGGTACTTGTTAGGATTACGAAGACATTGACCGTATCAAAAAACAAATACAAAAAGAAGTTACAGCTTGTTCTCTCTGCTATTTGTGTTCGCTTTGACTTCAGAAGTTAGTTTTGTGAATGTATACTCAATGCCACACAGGAATTGCTTCAAACATTATTTGATTAACCATCTTTTCCATCTAATCCACTTCACTCATAAGTTAGCGTAGCGGATTTTTATGAGAAACTGAATTGGAAAGTTGATCTGTGTACTTTAGAATGAAAGCTGGTTGCTGATCTTATTTTCCCAATTTGAAGTTTCTAGCATTTAGTTTGAGATTAAAATAGTTGACTACCGAGTTAAGATCTTAATGATTTTCATTAAACTATTTTAAGATGCCTTTAGAAATCTTGTTCAGGTACTGTTGTTGCAACCTATTGCCTCTTTTGAACTTATTGCAAAAGAATTAACTTGGAGTTCCACCTTGTTGAGCTAATCTTTTTCAGACAAGTACGAAAAGGAAAATGAAAAAGAAACAGTACATAGCATATTGGACCCCAGCTGCAACTATGGCATAGTTTTAGACAGATTATTTATATCTGATTATCCTCTAGAAATTCTTTGTTTTTGCCACAATAAAACATCCAACTTTGGTACAGCTGGAAATTTGTTTTCTTTCAGCTACCATCTTAGATGGTTTCGCTAGAGTTCCTAGCTACTGAGTTTATCGCGTGACGCATATCTGATATAGAATTTCCAACTATAGCTTTAAATTTTTGTGATCTTTCGATTCGCGGACTCTTATTTGGATTTGCTTATTTCTTCTCCCTTGCAAGTATCGCATCCGTGTCCATTTTACTCAAAAACTAGTCATGAAGGACCAGAAAACATGACGGAGTGTGACATTTATCATTGTATTCGGTTACAGATGTCAATTTAGAGTTTCGGTGGAGCTGCATGCTTATTCTTTGCTCGCGCACAAATACTAAATAGAGAAGGGAGCAATGGCTGAGTTATGTAACTCTTCTTTTTCAGGTTTTTGAGTCTGTAAGACAAAACTGTGCTAAGATGAAGGCACTAATTCTTGTTGGAGGTTTCGGAACCAGATTGAGGCCGCTGACACTCAGTGTGCCAAAGCCACTTGTTGATTTTGCCAACAAGCCCATGATTTTGCATCAGGTATTTTATAATCCGGTTTAGCTTAGGTTGCTATTTTGTCATAAATTACTGTTTATGCAAACCAGCATACTGCGTAAAGTGCTATTGTAGATTTGTAGAGCTTGAATTCATGCAATTGCTACATGTACTATTCCCATGCGTCTTTTTCTTTTCCCTTCCATAAAATCTAGATAAATAAGGTGTTCTTCAATATGCATTCTAACTTTAGCATTTAATATTGAAATAGATAGAAGCCCTCAAGGCTATTGGAGTTACTGAGGTAGTCTTGGCGATCAATTATCAGCCAGAGGTAAACTATCGATTGACTGTTTCTTTCATTGTAACGTATTAAAGATCTTCACTTAAGCTAATTATCATTACTAACAGTGGACCTTTTACAGGTAATGCTCAACTTTTTGAAGGATTTCGAGGCAAAGCTTGGGATAAAGATTACATGCTCACAAGAGACTGAGCCTCTCGGTACTGCAGGTCCTCTTGCTTTGGCTAGGGATAAACTAAAAGATGATTCTGGCAAGCCATTTTTTGTACTCAACAGTGATGTTATTAGTGAATACCCACTTGAAGAGATGATTAAATTTCACAAATCCCATGGAGGGGAGGCTTCTATCATGGTGACCAAGGTAAGGCCACAGTTAGATACTCTGCCTACACTACTTCTTCAAGCTGCGTGTAAGAAAAATTAATTGTAAATGTCGATACAGGTGGATGAGCCTTCAAAATATGGTGTTGTCGTTATGGAAGAGTCAACTGGACAGGTTGAGAAATTTGTTGAGAAGCCAAAGTTGTTTGTTGGTAACAAGATCAATGCTGGCATCTATCTGCTCAACCCCTCAGTTCTTGATCGTATCGAGTTACGACCAACCTCTATAGAGAAAGAGGTGTTCCCGAAAATTGCAGCTGAGAAAAAGCTGTATGCAATGGTGCTTCCAGGGTTTTGGATGGACATCGGACAGCCAAAGGATTACATCACGGGTCTGAGACTTTACTTAGATTCCTTAAGGAAGAAGTCATCTCCGATGCTGGCCTCGGGTAGTCATGTAATTGGCAACGTCTTGGTGGATGAAACCGCGAAAATCGGGGAGGGATGCCTAATCGGCCCTGATGTCGCAATTGGCCCTGGATGTGTTGTTGAGTCAGGCGTGAGGCTTTCTCGCTGCACAGTCATGCGAGGAGCCCGGATCAAGAATCATGCCTGTATTTCAAGCAGTATCATTGGGTGGCACTCGACTGTTGGCCAGTGGGCTCGCGTGGAGAACATGACTGTACTAGGCGAAGATGTTCACGTCGGTGATGAAGTTTACAGCAATGGAGGTGTGGTGTTGCCTCACAAGGAGATCAAGTCCAGCATCCTGAAGCCAGAGATTGTAATGTAATGTAAGTCCTGTTTTAGTACAAGTTTATGTGAAACATTTTGTCTCTGCTAAGGTGTTTTCGATTTTTGTATTCGCCTTAAAACCAACTGTAAAAGTCTGTCCCTGCCAAAGCTTTCCTTTGTTTTTAGCTGAAGATGTCTTGTCTCTGGTGTGTGAATTGTGTCGTGTTGTACATAGAAATAAGTTGGAATTATTTATTAGCAAATTTTTGTGGATTTTTAAGGAAGAAAGATGAAGATTTGTTATGCAACTTCTTGAAGTTCATTTACAGAGTTTCGATCTCATTGTTGATTTCTAGGAACCTCAGTTGTATTTATGAGAAAAGGTGTACCAAAATCCCCTCAAAACTGGCCTTGTAGAATTTTTGTGCCTCAAACTGTCAAATGTTTTGGTTTTATTTTTTGGAATAATATATAAGTGGGTCCTTCAACTTTGATGTAATTGAGTTGTTGAGATATCTTCTATGATGGTGCCAAAATATTTAGTTTTCTTGTTTGCATTATTTTATAATTTAATTCTAACGTTTGGTTGGAGTTGGACCCAACTTTGGACAATCAAATAAAATTTGTGAGCATTAAGCATAGTAGTTTTTGGATTAGAACAAATAAATATTGGCAAAAACTTCCATTAGGCCTCCTTAACTGTTTAGGCGGGTCTAACCTATAATCAACTAAAAGACCCGACTCGCCAGGAAATGGGCTGTATTACAAAGGAATGAAGTATAATTTACTACTTAACAAAGTATAATTTGCTAGATCATATTTTCACAAGTATATTAACCCATTTATTAACATGTTCCTTTAGGGTTTATTAATCCCAACTAGGGTTTATTAATCCTATTTAGGGTTTATTAATCCCTTTGTCTCTATATATTATACTTTATTTGGTTGTAAATTATATTTTGCTAAGTAGTAAATTATACTTCCTTTTATTTATAAATTATACTTAATTCTGTTGTAAATCATACTTTCTTTCATTGTAATATACTTCATAATATAAATTATATTTGTTGAGTATAAATTATGCTTCATTTCTTTCTACACTACTCGAGTATAATTTACCAAAAAAGGGAATACAATTCACAAACGAAGAAAGTATAATTTATGAGGGAACTACTCAAGTATAATTTATGAAAAAAAGGAGTGCAATTCACAAACGAAGGAAGTATAATTTACGAGGAAACTACTCAAGTATACTTTACCAAAAATTGGAGTACAGTTCAAATATGAAGGGAGTATAATTTATGAGGGAACTACTCAGGTATAGTTCAACACAATTTTCCTTCATTCATTCATTTCAATTCTTCTCTCC
>AYJT01066202.1:0-14128 GCA_001278415.1 Ocimum tenuiflorum
GACAAGAGAAAGAAAACAAAAAAGAATCGTAAAAACAAGATACAAAAGCAACGTAGTCTTAGATCTCGAATCTTCTCTCCTCCGTATGAACTCCAGACAAAGATCTGAACCTTAATGTGTTTCCCGTTGGTTGGAGAGTAAAATTAGAACATATGTTTTGGGAACTTCCAATTTTCATGTGGAATGAGGATATATAGATCTCATTAAGTCAGGGGCAAAAATGCATACAGATTCGCTCGGGTCGATAAGGTTGATCGGGTACCCAAAAACTTCACAAACACTCTGGAATGGTTGATCAAGCTGATCTACACTTGGATCTGGTCAATCAACATCAGATCGAGTCGATCGAGAACCTGATTGAGTCGATCGGCATCCAATCGAGTCGATCTACTTCCCGATCGAGTCGATCCTCTCACAGCAAAAACAGACTGCACGGGTTCACGGTTTTGGCTCTAACTTTCACGTCCGAACTCAGAATTGAGTGATTCAAGTTGTGTTGGAAACCTAATTCAGATATCTTTCCAACATATGCTTTATAGACTGAAATCCTAAGTGCACAGAGAGCTTGATTCCTTTGATTGGATCCCTTGTGCAGCACATTGCTTGGAATGCTTGTTTTTCATCCACTTTTGCTTGTTTTTCACCAAAATCCTTCAAAACAACTCCAACAAGCATAAAATCCCCAAGATAAATAAATCAAGCTGATAGTAACATAATTTTGCATGTTTTCAATAATAAAAACACATAAAAATTACGCAAGATACATGCAAATATGGTACTATCAATTCCTCCTCCACATTAGCTCCTGTCCCCAATACTCCTGTTGTTTATCCCCCACAAACTACCTCAGGGATATCAATAAAGACACCAGCCTACCTCCAAGATTATGATTGTCAATGTTTTTCCACAAGTCTCCCCATTCAAAAGGTCATTTCACTAACCAAACTATCTTCATCTTTTAGAGCATTTGTTGCTGCTGTAACTCCCCTTATTAAGCCTTCTACATATCTTCCAGCCCCTAAAATCCTGAATGGCGACAAGCAATGGCAATTGAACTTTATGCTCTAATTTTGCTTAAAACTTGCTATATTGTCTCAATTCCTCCTGGAAAAGTTGCTATTGGGTGCAAATGGGTGTACATAGTTAAATTTAATGCAGATGGGAGTGTTGAAAGGTATAAGGCACGCCTTGTTGCCAAGAGTTTCACTCAACAAACTAGCATTGATTATGTTGATAAATTTTCCCCTGTAACTAAGCTTGTTACTGTGAAATTTATTTTTGCTTTAGCTGCTATTAAACAGTATGATCTTCATCATTTGAATATTAACAATGCTTTTCTCCATGGTGATTTAAATGAAGATATCTATATGTGATTACCACCAGGCTTGCCTGTTGAGGGGGAGATTATAAATTCAGTCTGAAAATCAAAGAAGTCCATTTATGGTTTGAAATTAGCTTCAAGACAGTGGTTGCAAAAGTTTCATCTGTGTTACCTCAGTTTGGATTTACACAGTCTTCAAATAATCATTCACTCTTTATTTTGCATAGAGGCAATCAATGCTTATTGGTGGTTGTATATGTAGATGATATGCTCTTGGCAGGAAACAGCCCTTAGTTGGTGACAGAATTCAAGACTTTTCTTGAGAAGCACTTCAAGTTCAAGGATCTAGGAGTGTTAAGATACTTTCTTGGTCTTGAAGTTGCAAGATCCTCAAGTGATATTTCTTTGTGTCAGAGAAAATATGATTTGGATATCAAGCATAGCCGGTGACCTTGTTCAGATCAATGGCAATCAAGATGGGACTACATAATCTTTACAAATAATTTTGAGGAGGAGTGTGAAGAATGAAGAGGATGAGTGGAGAGCTGCATGGGAAGGTTGATCACATGAAGAATCTGACTTGGCAAATTAAGAGTGTTGCACGTGACCGGGAGCACAGTTAGAGCTGTAGAGAATAAATTCACTTCATTTTTCATTATCAGAAAATAACTCTGTAAAGTTTGTTGAGTGAAATGGAATTTCTTCTTTTCCAAGTCAATATAATGAGTGTGTTTGTGTGCAATTTCTCTCTATCCATGATTCTTATCAGATTTAAATCAAGAATCACGAGCCAAAGTTGCTGGATTAATGTCTGAGCACTAGCCCGGCAGGCCAACTTTGCCAACCCGTAACTTGCTCTAAACTACTCCAAATAATGCAATTCAAATGAATCAAATCTCTAACTAAAGTTAAGAAAATAATCTACAAGTTTGCTTCATAATTTATACCAAAAAAAGACGATTTTATAATTCCAGAATCGAGTTTGAAAACAAGGGCTCTATTTTTTGTACGAAAATAAACTAAATGGTATGGAACTCTTCTTTGAATTTCTATGCCAAAATCTATATATTACTCGACAAATATAACACCAAGTTACAGAAGATGAATGGTGTATATACCTGTAATTATCCTGCACTCATTTTCTCAAAACGTTGAACATAAAAACAAGTTTCCACAAACATCAATTAAAACCAACACCCTTGTGCCATCTAAGTAAAGTTGTTACGACCTCAGTTCCTTCGTACTCATCTACAGTCATGACTTCTATATAGTTCGTTGAGTACTTAACGAAATCAATGGTAACGACTTATGTTCCTTGATAAAGATCTACTGTCACAATCTCTACTTTATAATAACCTATTATATTAGATGAAATATAGAAGGAGAGTCGCGAGGAAGAAGAAGAGTAGGAGAGACTAAAAGAAGAGAAAGTTGCAGAAACGTGAGGGGAGAGGAGAGAATTTGGGAGAAAAACTATAATTTCTTGTTGTCCTTCCTACACATTCGACATCAAATTATAAGAGTTCAACAAAATAACATATTCTAAAATGGGCCAAAATACAAGGCCAACATAAAACAAAATAAAAAAGGAATGAGGCCCAACAAAAGCAGCCCCATATTCTAGGTCCATGACAATACTCCCTTCTCGAAAGAGTCGTGTCCCCAAGACTCATGTATAACACAGAATTATCAAACATTTCACCCCACAATTCTATATCACCCTCCGCGAACTTGTAGCTCTCCTTAGATAGTGTGTTTGAAAATAAGTTCTCAACAAGCTCCCATATATTATTTGATAGCGGCTTCTTTACCGAGCCAAAAACTCCATCATCTGGCCTAACAACTCTTGGCATCAATAGGCCTGGCAACTGTATCATTGCCATGAATTCTTCACCCATAGTAGGAGGACCAATCACGCCACATAATTTTGGGTACTGGAGTGGCCACATATCAGCCGTGCCACATAGAAGCAAAATATTTCTAAATGTTTTAGCTCAGTTGTTGTGCAATATAGCAGCATTCTACTCAACTAGCAACAAACCAAAACTGAGAGGCCAAGATCCCTCTGCTTCACCAAGGCTCCTATTCCTTCAACTGTGGTAATGAAACTACTCATGAGTTCTAGAAGGTAAGGTGAGCTTGGCTCTACATCATCACACCACTGAGCAAAGAAGTCAATAGCCCCGTAGACCTTTACCTAGACATATTTGTACCAACCAACAAAACCCTCAAAATTCTGGGAACATTAGGCGCGGTTGGTGCGTACAACAATTCAAAGATACAACTAAAGGTCCATGCAGTGGCATCTTTGGCATGATTGTTCTCATCATTCATTGTATTGAGAAAAATATGAACATCAGCATTAGCCATCAAGAATAGCTTCTCAATGCTTGGTCGTTCAAGGATTGACCCCAATGCATGTGTAGCCCTTTTTACATCTGCCTCTTTCCCCAAGGTAGCATCATACATAATCTTCATTATACAATTCCTCTCAATTAAACCACATTCCCATGAATCCCCATACTTCTTGTCAAGATGTACCTCTGAGCATTCTCTAATTTTGAATGAAATAAAATCATTAGATACGATTTTACCTTCAGCTTCAACCTTGGAACCATTAATAGGCTCAGCATGCGGCATCTCCACTTCAACCACTACATAGTATATATGCCCTGCATTCCATCCAAACACTTGTAACAGAGGGTTAGACAGCTGAGCATGACCATCTTTGAAATAAAGTGGCATGTCATTTATCTTATACTTGAATCTGAACCTCTTGAGCACTATACTATTTACTGCCAACATCTCGTGCAATCATTTGGGCGACTCATTTTATCCAAATATCTAACCATTTCGCTCAACATAGTCATATATATTCTTGGGTGATCATGATTCCCGCCATCAAGAACTACAAACTTATGGGTTTGGGTTACCAACCCCATTCCAAGCTCATCCTCCATCACCTCAAATAGGCCAACAACTTTGTCATACTTTAATTTTGGATAATTACCCATCAAGATGAATAAACTAAACTTAACATCCTTATTGAGATACAAAAAGTTGTCAATGGATTCAAATGATCTCATGCAATATTTAGGCTCTAACAACATTGAAACTATCACATGAATCTGTTCAATCAACTCATCCACCTTCTCACCCTTCTTCCAATTTCGGTATTCTTCCTTAATTTTTAAAATCAGAACAGTTATCATTCCAAACCTGTTTTCCTCACACTGCAGTAGCGCCCAAAATCCCATGCTTTCCTTCTCGTCAAAACCTTTTTTCTTGCGTTGCTTCCAGCCAATGCGAGCGAGAGGAACCGACGACTTTTGAGTATGCTTCTTCTTGTTGACGATTTGCTTCCAATCTCTAGAAATCTGGTGATTGTGAACATCATAAATCCCCTTGTTTGTGTCACCTTTTTTTTTCCCCTCTTCATTCACCCAATCACTTTGGTGTCTGACTCGCACTTTTCATCAAACACGTCATGTGCTTCACTTCTAGTAGCCTCATCAACAACAAAATCCACTACCTTAGCAATGTTGCTGCGTCCTTCTTCCCTCAATTCATTGGTGGGTAGAATAACCATGTATTGTTGGAGTAGAGTCGCAACACCACAATCAGCTCCACCTACTTCTTTGTTTTTTCGATCCCTAAGACGCAGACAAATGCAGCTATAGGATTTATCATCAGAGTTCTTTCATTTGCATTGCTTCCAGTTCATACTATCGAGTGGCGTCGAGGGTCTATACTTACTTTTCTTCTTGCCACCACCAACAAATCGGGAATCATGTGAAATACCACCGACTTCTACCTTTGGGCACTAACCAACCGGTCTAGAAACCTTAAAATTGGGACTACAAGGATGTTGATTGTCATCATCACCCACTATCTTAGTCGTTGTAGCGTTATGGACACCCCCATCGACCTGTAGTCCTCCAGGCTACCACACAGTATCCCCAGAGCTAAAATTAGACGATTTCAGGTTCATGTTCATTTCCATACTTTCTCCGGTTCCTACTAACTCCAATTTCATACCCGTAAATCTCAGACACATGCAACACTTTGCTTTCTTGCCCAGGCATTTCATCAAGAATGTGTTCTTTGTAGCAATCCCCTTTTGCTGTTGGGTCTCGGTAACCGCATCATAGAGATCAACTTCACTTGTTTCCTCTACTGTGATCGTATTGAACCCTTGTTGCTCATCACATTTGCTGAATAAATTGATGTTAGAGTCATCGTCGTTGATAGAATTGGGAACTTCCTCACCCTCCACAATTTTAATCACACTTACATTCTCCATTTTGAGTCAGGCATTACGTCAAACACCATGACTTTGTTCCTTTTTATGGTGTCTTCATAAGATTTTGCAGGTTTTGGGTAGCCTCAACGTCAGCATCAGATCCAATTTCTTTCTCTTTTTGTGCCTCGTACACTTTCAAGAGAAATTCTTTAATTTGGCTGCGAAGAAGAACTTCACTAGCATTAAAGCCATCGTCCCTCATCCGAGGATCGGTGAATCTGATACCTGTTGAGTGTCAAAATCTTAGGACCCTCGACCGGTGCCTCGACCACCCACAGCTCCTGAAATCGCAGGTCAAAATTAGACAAGGCAGAAAAGTCTCGAACACTAGTCATCGACCTCGGAAAGAGCTCGAGACACGAGCTGGGTAAGGATAAAGACCCTTGAGCGGCCTAAGTCCTCGAGACCCATCGGACTGGAACCCTTGAGTTGTCTCACAAAATCTGCATCTGCACGATGCCATCCACACGCTTGCGCACATACAGGAAGGATCCAGAATGATTCATATGTTGAGTCAGCATGTAACCCAAAGCGTGATTCTAACCTCTTCTATGCGCATTGCAGATTGCCACCCAACTATTTTCGATCTAATCCTTAGTTTAGAAATTATTTAGATTCGTTATGTACTCACTGTATAAATAGATGACTATGTCAGCAACTGCAGCTCCTTTGCGTCTTGTAGTAAAGAGCACGAAAATTGTAATTCTCCAACTCTGATCGTCTGAATCCTTATAACTTCACCCTTTCAATATATAAAATATAAGCAGTCGATTTCGGGAAACTATAAAACTTCCTGTAAGTCGTGGTGTCCGATTACAATTTAGCCTAGGGCCTCATTTTGATCTTTGATAAAAAAACAAACCTGAACAATTTGGCGCCCACAATGAGGCTCTAGGCGACGAGACTAGTTGGAAATCATTCACGTAATAGTGAACATCTCGTCATCCATTTCAGTTGCATGGCGGATGTGACGAAAATTACCCCTGAAGCTTCAGATCCATTAGTTTTGGCCCCTTTAAAAGCTGAATCCAAGATCAATCCACCAAATACTGCCGAAGAGGAGGATGTGGAGGAAATCTCGATAGATCCATATGATTCGACTCGAAAGATTTATCAAAGCCCAGCTGGCCCCCGATCTAAGCAAGCAGCTCATTGACTTTCTCACAACTGAGAGAAAGACTTTTGCTTGGTTGCACGAGGATATGACTGGGATCGACCCAGCATCACGACCTATAAGCTTAAGGTGGATCCAATCTTTAGACCTATTAAGCAGAAGCGGTGTGGATTCGCCCCTGAAAAAAATGAAGCAGTTGGACGAGGATGTTGTTAGGCTCCTCAAGATTCGAGCAATCCGGGAGGTGAGATACCTGAAATGGTCATCTAATGTTGTGGTGGGAAAGAAGAAGAATGGCAAGAATTGGGTTTGTGTCGATTACACCGACCTTAACAAAGTATGTCCAAAAGATCCCTTTCCATTGCCGCACATAGGCCAGATAGTCGACGCGATAGCCAGACACAAAATGATGTCGTTCATTGATGCCTTCTCAAGCTATAATCAGATTATGATGGATGAGGAAGACCAGGAGAAGACTGCATTCATGACCAACAAAGGAATCTATTATTACCGAGTCATGCCATTCTGGTTAAAGAATGCCGGTTCGACATATCAGCAGCTTGGTGAAAAGAATGCTCACCGAGCAAATCGAAAAAACTATGGAGGTATCATCGATGATATGTTAATAAAATCTTCGGAGCTAGAGGATCATCTGGCCCATCTCCGGAAGGCCTTCGAGATTCTCAACAAATATAACATGAAGCTGAACCTGGCAAAATGCATTTTCGACATCACATCAGGGAACTTTCTGGGTTATCTTATGACCCGAAGAGGCATCGAGGTGGATCCCAGCCAAATCAAAGCCATCAAGAACCTTCGGGCCCCCACCACAAGTGCAAAAGAGATCCAACGTATGACAGAGAGATTGGCGGCACTCAAGAGGTTTGTGTCCAAATATTCAGAGAGGACCCAACCTTCTACGAGGCTTTGAAGAAGGTCAGAAAGTTTGAGTGGGTAGCCACCTACGACTTCGTCTTTGCGGAGTTGAAGAGGAATCATTGAATCCTCCCTTAATGTCAAAACAAGCACCGGAGAAGCCATTGCTGCTATATCTAACGGTCTCCAAATCACCGGTGACTGGTGTTCTTGTCCGGGAGAATGAAGGAAGGCGACATTTGATTTATTATGTCAGTAAGATGTTGGCCAGTGTAGAAACCCGGTACACAACTCTCGAGAAGCTTGTCCTCGCGTTGGTCAATGCGTCGAGAAAGTTGAGGCCATACTTTGAAGCTCATCCCATTAGAGTTGCAACTGCCTTCCCGCTACGATCATTGCTTGCCAAACCTGATTTTACTGGGTGAATGATGAAATGGGCCGTGGAATTAGGAGGATATGGACTTAAGTTCGAGTCCTAGACTGCAATCAAACATCAGAACCTTGCCGATTTTATGGTGGATTTTTCAATCGGTCTCCATCTTGAGGCCGAGCGGGGAACTGTTAAGTGTGTCAAGTGTGGAATAACTGCCCTGACATTGTCTGTGGATGGTGCAAGCAATCGGAGGGGAGCTGAGCTGGACTAGTTTTGGAATCACCCAGGGGAAAGTAATCGAGTGGTCCCTCCGATTCTCATTCGAGGCAACAAATAATGAAACATAGTACGAGGCCATGATACTCGGGCTCCGACTAGCCTTGGAATTCAAAATTTCACGAGCACTCGTGTAGAGTGACTCATAACTCATGGTTAAACAACTTTTGGGCAAGTTTCAAGTGAAAAGTGTGAAATTTCAATCATATCTCGAGTTATTAAAAAGGGAGCTGCAACACTTTGAGAATGCTAGTGTGTCGCATGTTCTTAGGGAATGGAATGGACACGCAAATGCTATCGCCAATCTTGCAGCCAGTACCATCACTAAGGAAAGTAGATCCATCCCTTCACTGGTCGTGCAGTGACCTACCACGAGGGAGGGCGAGCTCGAGCTGAAAGCTGCTTAACCACGAGCTATGAATCACTTTTCACGAGCACACGTGAAACTTCGAATTCCAGGGCCATACACAGCCTAAGTATCACAACCTCGTAGTCTACTTCGTTGTTCGTGGCCTTGAATGAGAACCAAAGGGACATCTCGATGACTTCTCCCCTGGGTGATTCCAAAACTAGTTCAGCTCCACTCGCCACCTGGTTGCTCGCACCATTGATGAACAACATCCATGGCGGCTCTTCCGCGTTTGATACACTTAATAGTTCTCAGCCTCGAGATGGAGATCGGTTAAGAAATTTGCCACAAAATCAGCGAGGATCTGAGATTTCGTCGTTGTGCAAGACTCAAACTCAAGTCCATATCCTCCTAACTCCACAACCCATTTTATCATCCACCCAGTCAAATCAGGTTTGGCGAGCAATGATTGTAGAGTGAAGGTGGTAACGAGTTTAATGGGATAAGCTTCAAAGTATGGTCTCAATTTCCTCGAGATGTTGACTAATGCAAATACAACCTTCTTGAGAACTGTGTATCGAGTTTCTACACCAGCCAAGATCTTGTTAACGTAGTAAACCAGATGTTGCCTTCCCTCACTCTCACGGACAAGGACACCGCTCACCATCGACTCAGAGACTACTAGATATAACAACAGCAGTTTCTCCGATGCGGGTTTCGAAATGAAGGGAGGGTTAGATAGGTACCTCTTTAACTCCTCGAAGGCTGAATCACAGGTGGCCTTCTACTCAAACTTTCCAGCTTTCTTTAATGCCTCAAAGAATGGTTGTGTCCTCTCCAAATATTTGGACATGCATCTGCTAAGTGCTGTCAGCTTTCTAGTCATACTTTGAATTTCTTTTGCACTCGTAGGAGACCTGAGGTTCCTAATAGCTTTGATTTGGTTTGAATCTGCTTCGATACCTCTCCTAGTTATTAGATAACCCAGAAACTTCCTAGATGTAAAGTCGAAAATGCACTTTGACGGGTTTAACTTCATGTTATACTTGTTGAGAATGTCAAAGGCCTCCTGGAGGTGAGCGAGGTGATCCTTTGGCTCTGGGGATTTTTCTAACATGTTGTCAATATACACCTCCATGGTTTTTCCTATTTGATCAATGAACATCCTATTCACGAGTCTCTGATACATCGACCCGACATTCTTTAACCCGAATGGCATGACTCGGTAACAATAGATCCCTTTGTTTGTCATGAAAATTATCTTTTCCTAATCCTATCATCCATCATAATCTGATTATAGCCTAAGAAGACATCCATGAATGACATCATGCCGTGGCCGGCTATTGCATCGACTATCCTGCCTATATGCAGTAGCGGGAAAGGATCCATCAGACATGCCTTATTGAGATCCGTGTAATCAACATAGACTTGATTCTTACCATTATTTTTCTTTACTACCACAACATTGGATAACCACTCTGGGTATTTGACCTCCCCGATCACGCGGATCTTTAGGAGTCTATCCATATCCTCATCCACGACATGATTCTTTTCAGGGGCGAATTGATATTGCTTCTGCTTGACTGGCTTGAGCTTATGGGTTGTGATGTTGGGGTCAATCCCGATCATATGCTCGTGTGACCAGGTGAAGGCCTTTCTCTCTGTCGTGAGAAAATCGATGAGTTGCCTCCTTACATATAAGGTCAGACGCGCTCCGATGAATATTTTTTGGGTTAGATCCTATGGATCTATTGAGATTTTGTCCACATCTTCCTTGCCGGCCATATCTAGTAGATTGAGCTTGGGCCGGGATCATTCAATACAACGGTATGAACACGATACCAAGGCAAACCCATGGAAAATACCCCTTAATTAAAGAAAAATAGATACTACATAACTTTATTGCATTGGAAAAAATTATAATCGACTTTGATTCTTGAATGATCTACATCACTTTCGCCCGAGGAGGGGCTTGTGTCTGATTAGCTAGTTGGTGAGGCAATTGCCTACCAAGGCAAATGCATTTCCTTTGCATATGATCAATAATACTATCAAAGTGAAACGAGAGATCCTACTACCATTGTTTTCTTGATCTACCCAATTGGTCAAGGAAGTTTTTCTAATGGTATGCTTTTGGGAATTTCTGGAAGCCTTCGGCCAAACGAGTATTTCACAGATCCGGTACTAGATGTAACCTTTCTACCAAGCAAGACTTACAATTGAATAAGTATGAGTAAAAGATGTTATCTATTTGCAAGAGTTTGAACTCCTTGCTTCTCTCGTGTACATGACAACCATAGATTGAATCCGAATCGCTGGATCTAAAATTTCAAGAACGATATCCATCACGTCGGCCATACAGCTAAAATAGGCGATAGAAAGCTAGGGATTACGAGAACAACTTTTGATTAGTGTCGCCACCTAGAGACCCATGGTGGACGCCAATTTGTTGAGGTTTGTTTTTTTTCGAAATTGATTTTAGGCTATAAGTTTGATTATAATTGAATACCGCAACTTCCACGAATGTTTATAGTCCTCCAAAATGGATTGGCTAATATTTTATATAGAGAAAAAGGTGCATTATAGAGGTTTTTCGATGTTGGGCGTCGGAAGAATTACAGAAAATGGGCTATTTTCTGCAGGATGCAAATGAGTTACAGGATGACAGTAAGTGTGGTATGTGTGTGTAATGTGTAATTGTAGCTGAATCATCCACTATTTATGCAACAAGTACACGAAAAATATTGTGAAAATAGAACTAGAATGAAAATAGTAGGAAAGCAATTTGCAAAGTGCGTGGAATTTGTTAGAGTCACATGTGCAATCGTGTGATCAGCATCATGCACATATTGTGAGAGAGCTCGAGGGTTCCGGGTCGATGATCATCGAAGGTATAAGCCGTTCGATGGTCTTTGTCACTCCTATGCTTGTGGGTCTTGGGCTCGTTTTGAGTTAAAGAAAAGATTGACAACTGCCCCAGTATTAGCAGTCCCTGAGCTCGAAAAGAATTACGAGGTTTACACCAATGCATCTAAGAGTGGTTTCGGATGTGTATTGATGCAGAATGGTAAAGTGATCACTTACACCTCATGACAATTGAGACCTCATGAGATAAATTATCTCATGCACGACCTGGAATCGATAACAATAGTTCATGCCTTAAAGATATGGAGACATCATTTGTATGGAGTACGATGTTCAATATTCACTGACCACAAGAGTCTGAAGTACTTCTTCGAGCAGAAGGACCTATATAACGCCCTGAACTCCACAGCCAGGACGCTACTACGGAGTTGAGGGATAATTACATGATCAATGAGATTGGCAATCATTCATCATTCATAAGCATAAGTAAATTGAAATTTGGATAGAAACTCATAAATAACTGAGGATAATAGAGTGAAAGATAAGATGAGTGAAAGAAAACAGTGTCGATAACAGAATTTAAGTGTTTGAATTACAAAACTAACAAAAGTAAAGTTTGTTCAAACGTGGCAAGTATGGTTGAAAAGTACATATGAAGATACACCCCTCGGGGCACTAAGTTCTCAAAATAATCCTTTGCTCAATGTCACCTTCTCCTCATGGTTCTCAACTTGTACATTTAGAAAGATATGCAGGGCGTGAGCATAAAAGCACTCTGTGGACACGTTCATATGAAAGGTATGCACAAGCACATGGAATCCCACGAGGTTTAGGCTTTGAAATCCACTTGTGTTCATCAAAACATTTTATCATTTTAATTATCAATTATTCATCACATCAATGAGCTCATCACATCATCAATAATTCACAATTTAACCCACTTTGCAAGTAGTCAATGTGATCTATAGAAGAGGCCTTCTCACACAGTCACGATGTTCCAATTATACTAAGGTCAAATCCCTAACATAACTCCACCACAGGTGCACTAATCTTGACATCATAAGACAAGACCCGAATCGTAAATAAGTCACCAATACCCGTTGGTCTCACCCTACCAATTTCCTTGGCTCAGGTGCGCAGATGGGATATTTATATTATGCAAAACAGTTTAAGTGCTAACAATTCGAGTACGCAAATAAAATATTATAGGGATTTTCACAAAGTAAAACATGTGGGTTTTGTTTCTAGTAGAGGAAAGCCCGCATTTCATCGTTGCTTAACTCTTAGGGGTGCTCGGGTTGGACTTGATCAATTGCCCCTTCGATGAGGCGATTACCTTCACAAAATTATTGTTGTGAGTACTTCATCCAAATACTTGTAACGACACAAGCAGAATATTCATAACGTGTCTTATTAAGCATGAGCATCTAGAATTCGTTAACTCGTCTTTTATTATATCTTTAGTCGCTAGGTTGAAGTGCAGACAAGGTTTTGGCAATAGACTTTATCAAAAGTTCGATAGGATCTATCGAGGTTGATTTTTTATGCAGGTTTGGAAAAATTGGAGAGATTAAATCCCTTAATCATATTGCAAGACCAGGCGGGTATGCATTTACAAAGGAAGGAAGGCACTTGATTTGTTCAGAAAGAAGGAATGAAGTAAAGGTGTTACTCTAGTCTGAGTATGAAAATGTTACTCCTTACTGTTAGGGTTTCAGCTCCGTAGTACATAAGGTTGGGTTGTGTGGATAACAAGTAATAGGCTAACAAGGATGTGCTAAGCAAAATAATAATAAGGACATGAGTTATAAACATATAAATCAAGGTAAGTGATCAGGTACAATTGGATAGATCCGAGTATGATTGAATAGATTGAGTACGATTGGATAGATCAGGCAGGATTGGATATATAGGATCATGATTGGACAGATCGAGAATAACTGTACAGATCAGGTCACGATTGGACAGATCGGGTACGATTGGATAGAGCAGTATGATTAGATAGATCGGGTCACGATTGGATAGATCGAGTAGAATAGGAAAGAGCGGGTCACGATTGGACAGATCAAGTACGATTGGACAGATCGGATCACGATTGATTCAATCCAGGACGATTAGAATGATCCTAACATGATTGGACTGGTCAGAGCACGATCGAACCGATCCTCAGGTCACAATTCAGGGTTCTAAGTTTCTGGGTTCGGGATGAAGATCAGAGGGATCATAGATGAAGATCGAAGGGACCTTCATCTCCGATCAGACCAATCCTTTACGATTGGAGCAATCTTCAACCACGATCGTACCAAATTATTTACTATTAGACCGATCCGCTAAGTAGTTTTGCTCTCGGGAAAATTTTCAAATCTCGTGTTTTAAGGCCAAATATTACAATGAAGGTATCAATGTGTCCGAAATAATCAAACTAAGGGTCCTAGAGGGTAAAAAACAACATTCAATCATCACAAGACATCAAGTCGAAAGACATGTAAAACTAGGGTTTTGGGTTTGATGGCTCAAATAATGATACATTGAAATATTAAGCTTGAAACTGGTACTAGCATGGATAAAAAAATGTAACGCCTTGACCTCCCTGGCCGGGACGCTACTGTGGGGCCGTGGGGTAATCATATCGATAAACGGGATTCAATCAT
>AYJT01066208.1:0-11466 GCA_001278415.1 Ocimum tenuiflorum
AAGACAAAAGATCTTGTTTCTACGCTTGCCCCTTTACAAAATAAGAACGAGGCAAGTCCTATTAATATCCTTCCTTTGCTATTAAAAGATTCAAACCAATGCCTGCTTAAACCTGTGGGATAATATAATAATTAATAAACAATCATGATCGGCAGACTTATTGTTGATGCCCATAGGCTGTAGTTGGCTTTTATCATTCTGAGTGATGTAGCAGGTCTAGGTGGGTTCGAGTGAAGTTGATTGAAGTTTTGTCTTGGGGGAGTATATGTGCTTGTTAATTATTTTTAGTTTACTTTAAGATTAGAATGTGCTGAACCAGTATATTGTTTGTTGCTTTGAAATCCATGTTTATGCTATTTTCCCTTTGTTCTCTCATAGTTGTTACACTGCCTGCTATATTATTGGTCTATATGTTAATATTGTGCATGTTGCTTCCAAGTGATTATCTTGGTCAAATTTTGCCTAAAAAAATCTCTCTGAGCATCATGAAATGAATAGCTGCAATACCTACTTGTTTAAGTAGGCTTTAACGATAGTGATTATGCAATGTTTTTTTTTTTCCTTCTTTTTTTTTGAGGAGTATGCAATGTTGTTGAGTCAATTGTTTGTAAAACATTTGTCGCATGGTACATGCTGAACTCTTTTTAAAACTGATGTTGGAATGTAGGTCCCATCTTATGTGATGTTGGGCATTCCAAAGCGTGAAGAACCACCATCTCCTCCACCACCACATCCCCTCTCTCCAATGGGTGATGCATGTTCACGTATGGACCTCACTGCCATCCATCAATTTTTGGTCATGCAGCATTACAAGGATGATGAAGGAACGAATGAGGTGAACTTTGCTATCTAAAGTGCTATCATGAATTCTATTTGGATGGTGATCTCTATCCTAAAATGTGCACGTGAATGTCACACAGTTGTCTTTTCAAGAATGGACTCAACAAATGAGAGATATGTTGGATGCTAGGAAAAGAGGGGATTTAGCATTCCGTGACAAAGATTTCAAAACTGCTATTGATTGCTATTCTCAGGTAATTTTAGTCTTTTATGTTATCCATCATATGTTCAGAAGATCATGATAGAAATAACAAACTATACTTGTATGAAGTACCTTCCTGCCTGTATCTGTATGAAGTACCATTTCCTAAGATTTTGAAGTACCTGAAGTGCTTAGGTATATTAATTCCGAACCACATAATTCCTCATCAAATTCGTAGTGAAGATCTACACGAATAACTGATCTTTATTTAAGCTTTTGCTCCATAAATTCATAACTAGTTCATGCTTGGCCGCCCCCCTCCTGTTGTTTTAAGTTTATTCGATGCAAAATGTTCACCCAACTTATGGGATATACCTGTTTAAGCCTTTAGGTGTCACCAGTCTTTCCAAGATCTCACTGTCTTGCTTCAAGGATTTTTACTGCCCAAATTGACACATTGTTTAAATTGATAAATCATCTCTGACTAAAGGGTCTCCAGTGGCATGTTTTCGTTTGAGACCTCAATCTCCATTGAGGAGTGTTTTTTTATTTGATTTTCACTGGTTCACGCTTGCGTATACGTGCATCTGTTTTTATAACTCAATGAGCTGCATTTGCAGTTCATTGATGTGGGCACCATGATATCGCCAACTGTTCATGCACGGCGGAGTCTGTGTTATCTGATGTGTGATCAGCCAGATGCTGCCCTTCGGGATGCAATGCAAGCTCAGTGCATCTATGCAGAATGGTCAACAGCGTTTTACATGCAGGCAGTGGCCCTAGCCAAGCTTGACATGCATAAGGATGCAGCCGACATGTTGAATGAGGCTGCCATGCTCGAAGAAAAGAAGCAACGAGGTGGAAGGGGATCATGACCCCTCCATTCCTGTTGCTTGTTATCACATAATTGCACAGTTTGTATGGTTTGGTTTGGTTTTGGTTTATGTTTGTGATCGTGATTATTGTTCACAGATATACAATATAGAGGGAACATAGATTCACTTCAGTAGAGGATCATGTTTATTTTTTGTATCTCATATTCCGAATAATATTTACCTATATCAATGTCTAAAATTGTTATCTTTCCCAGACATGTAACAAATTGTTATCAATGTCTAAAATTGTGAAGTTTGCTAACAGACTTCTTCCCATTAAATTATCCATAAAGTTTTAGAACGTAGGGAATCTTGGATGTCTGATATAGAAGATTTACCTGATATATCTTCAACTTGCAACCCCCTTGTGAACAAGCCCAAATTGAATAACGAGTTGCTGCAGGGACATTTAGTAAAAATATGTTTAGCGTCTCTTGGAATGAAGATTGCTCGTGGAATCCAAGTGCTATCCGATCCTCCACTTGAGTTGAAACCATGGTTAAGTTATGATACCGCGTGTGTAGCAATTCCATGATATGTTATTTCTTAATTAGGCATTTGCCTCCCTTTTTGTACCGAAAAAAAAAAAATGTATGCTATACTAATTTCTTTAAATTAAATAGTTAAGAGGAACAATACAGAACATACATTTGTAAGAAAGCATAAAATATACATAAATCTTTTATTAATAAAGCTGTAAAAAGAAATGCGGTGAGCGTTGATCGAACACGCGACCTTCAAATCTTTAGTCTGACGCTCTCCCAACTGAGCTATCCTCGCATTGTTATATTTATGTTTAATATATTTAATACATTTTTTCACTAACCTTTTTTTCTTTCTTCTTTTGATTGAACGTGGATTTGATCCTCCGACGCATACTCCACTCCCTAATCTTTCTGAGAAAAGAAAAAGAATAGAATGAACGGTCAGATAATTCATACCATGTAATTAGCCCAACAGATGATTCAAATCCAAGCATCATTCTCTATCATCCTAACGATGTGAAGCAAAGGTGTGCTAAGTTTTTTCTTTTTTTTAGAATCAAATGATAAATTTTTTCTACACTGAAAAAGAGTGCAAAGTTTTTGGATTTTAAATTTTTTTTGTATTTCTTAAAAGACACAATAGTAAACAATTTTGAAAGAAATTATTCAAACATCAACGGGTATTGAATAATGATGGACACTTCATCGGTACATTAACATTGTATTTATTCTTAGAGACATTCCATTGGTAGGTACTCGTATATAAAATTTTCAAATACAATAAACTTAGGATTCGATCACCACTCTCCTATCTCCCGGCAAAAAAAAATTGTATTTGTCAATATTATTTCAAGAGTGTGTAGATCACATGCGTTGGCAGAAAATTCTATTTTATTTTAAGGATAAAGCCTCTCATATGCATGTGTTAACATCGTATCTTTTATGCAACATCGACATGTGTGCAAGACTCATTCCACTTTATCTTAAGAGGCATTATCCTCTCCACTCATATACATCCCATCTGATGAAAAATACGCGCGTGCCATCTAAATGGAGAGGGCAACCGTGTGTGCAAGAAGGCCCAGATGGAACTGACTATACAGTAGATTTTCTATAATTCAGTGCAAAAGTTCTATTTTCTATTAAAAAATAATAGTTTAAATTTGAAATCATGGGTTGTGGCTCCCTCTCCTCCTGCTGCACATTTTTAACATTCTGTTGAGTATACCCAGAGTTGCACGTTTCCCATTTCACAAGATTCAGCAAATAAATCATTTCCACCATCCCCAAAAAGTCCACTCCCTTAGTTTCCCCTTGCTTTTATTGGATAGACTAAGTCATGAGCTGATTAATGCCTCGTTTCCATTGAAGGCCCATCCATTCTCAACTCAGTGGCTGTCAAATACTTCAATGTTAACGTGTATAATGTAGCCAATATCATCTATTTCCATTTTGAAATCTTCTTTTCTTGAAAAAGTCCTTTGTTGCTTCTGACTCAGCAACCATCCAATTCCTTCTATTTTTCATCTCCATATATATCTAAGTGGTGCCAAAACAGATCCTTCAAGCATTGCATTTTCCTCAAAATCCAAATCCCAAATTTATAACAAATGGCCAATCTCCATTCTCGATCAAACAGCTTTCCATCTAAATCCCACCCATCAACACACCAGGTCCAAGAAAAACTCTGCAGGTTGAAATCCTCAGCAGACACATCAACATCAACATCACCCTCATCTACACTTGTAAACTTAGCTTTACTCCAAGATTTGCATGAAGGCGTCAATAATCTGATTCAAACGCCTTCGCTGTCCAACAAACAAGCCCAAAATCGGATAAGCGAGTTGCTCGAAGGATCACTCAAGCTTGTGGATCTCTGCGGAT
This sequence comes from Ocimum tenuiflorum, assembly GCA_001278415.1. Classification (NCBI taxonomy): domain Eukaryota; kingdom Viridiplantae; phylum Streptophyta; class Magnoliopsida; order Lamiales; family Lamiaceae; genus Ocimum; species Ocimum tenuiflorum. The sequence continues at coordinate 4,227 of AYJT01066208.1, forward strand.
TTTCTAGAGAGGTGGTTTGTCTAACAAAACACTGTGTTCAAGAACTGGAGTCCTCCATTAGAAGAAGCAGAGGAGAAACAGCCATTGCAGATGACATTGCTTCTTATATGAACTCGAGAAGAAAGATTGCAAAGATGACGAGCAAGTACATCAAGAACTTGAAGAACTTCCACAAAAAGAAAGATCATGATCTTAATCCCATCATGATTATTGTAAGAGAAGCTGACTCCCTTGGTTTCTCTGTACTGAAGTCCTCATTGATGATTTTATCGACGGCGAAGGAAAGATCAAATCATAAGGGCTGGTCATTCCTTTCAAAGCTCACTCAAACTAGACGTGCATATTTTGATGAGGATGAAAACATATCATTGAACGTACAAAAGGTAGGAAAAAACAGAGAAAGTGCATCCATGAAAGACATGTTGAAGCAGTTAAACTGTTCAGAAATGGTGATCCATGAATTGGAGGAAGGACTTGAATCATTGTATAGAAGTCTAGTGAAAACTAGAGTTTCTCTTCTTAATGTTGTCAGCCATTAGCCTCTTTGGCTAGTGATTTTGAAAAATTCCTACGATCACAGTCATGCATGTTCGTATATCTTTGAGGGGGTCTAACATTAGTTTCTTTTTTATTTTTAGATATACCCTACTTTCTTGAATTTTCTTCTTCTTTCGAGACTGTTCTTTCTCGTTGACAGAGGCTATTGCACAAAAAGAATCGATCAGTCCATTATAAAATTCCGTCTATGAAAAGAGATAATTATAGCTCTGAGCAATATTGTGGAAAGTGTCATCCAAATATTTCAGCTATAAAGTTCAACTAACTGAGCTATGCCCCCCTTTTCCACTTTTTTATATATTTCTTTTTCACCGGCGCCAAATGTTACATCTCCAGGCCAAAGAAAGGATCATAGATCATAACGTCGAATATTGCATAAAATTATGGTGCTTGTTATTATTCGATTAATTATTAATGAAAATGTGGTTCTAGTTAAGGTTCTTATATGATTGTATTTGTATTAAATTTTTTAATTATTCAATCACAAAATAATGAATAATAATATCTTTTTAAAGAAAATCAAAACAATTCTAGTAGAATACGATATTTGAGCATATTTGTATATTTCACCTGACATCTTGGGTTTTTTACGGTTTTTACGCCGCGTAGGGCTCGTGGAACCCACGGCAAATAAAATTTTTTTCTAGTAAAAGTATTTTATTGGGAACTCTGTATGAACATATCAGTAATAATTATGTTATTTGAACCCTTACAATACTCAACTTGTACATGCGTCATTGACTTTTTATATTTTAGATTATATGAATTTAAAATTAAAATAATATTTATTTATAGATTTTTAAAATTTATTCATGCTCATTTATAACTAGAAGTCACAAAATTCATGTATAGTCAAAAGGTTCAATTTTATCAAAATTTATTTTTATTTTTCTCAAATATATTAAAAGCTAAATATATTTCAAATATATACCAGGATATGTTTTCCGGCAACAGAGGTATGACATTGTTTTATCTACCCGTGAATTTTTGTTTGAAAACAAACCCCAACCAATAAGCCCAACCATATATTATAAAAATTTATAGTGTGATAATTTATTTTAATATGGATTTAGTTTAGACTAATTTGAGAAAATGAAAATAATTTATAATTAATAAAAGTGAATCGTTGGCCTTCATAGAGTAAATTGCAGTTCTGATTTCACAAGGATATGATCCCATTTAATTTTAGTCTTTATAATTTACTTTAGTCTCATGCTTGCTTTTTGTCTTATATCAACATTTTTTTTTTTTTGTAAATTTAACTTTGAAAATTTGTATTTTAGTTACATTTATATAATTCATTTGCAACAAGATAAAACCATATATAAAACGTAATCTTAGATAAACTTATGATAATCTGCATGAAATTTTTTGAAACTAAAAGTATAAAATATCATTAACAATAAGATAAAAAAATAATATGAGATTCAAAATAAATTATAAAGATCAAAATAATATGAGATCAAATCGTTGGAAAAAAAAATACAATTTACTTGTCCTTCCTTCGTTCATATCATATGTCGCGTGCATGTCATTATTCAATAATTAATTTTTGTTGGACAGAATGTATAATTTATAAATTAGGTGCTCTTTTATTTTTACAGGCATGACGTATGTTCATTATCTGTATTTTTTCTAATCAAGCATAATTAAGTTCCACGAGAAATTCGTGAGTTCATTTCCTGAGTTGAGATTATTAAGTAATATTAATTATTGTTCTTAAATAAAGCATGCTCAGCTTAATCACGCTTGGACTGAATTGTTTGACGAAGCACAGCTCATGGTTCACGCATATTCAAATTAATTACACTTGCTAATACTAATATATTTCTCAAAAAAAAAAAAAAGAACTAAAACATTTACAAGTGCATCAACGTAACTTTCTATACAGTTATTTTAATAAGCATAATTATTTATATATACATACAAGTATGTCGTTAGTCAATCATATTTTGAGTTCACGAAATCCACGTTGGATTGCCTATTTTTTTTAGGTACAAAAACACATGCCTAATAAATTCGCTAGAAGAAGGATTTACCAATCAAAGTCATTAACAAACGATATTTGAATTCTCGCCCTAAAAGGCAATACTTGTACAATGATTGTAGGTTTAAGGTTTGGGACCTATATATATTAATATTATATTAAATCACGATTTTATGCTTTTCAGATAAAAGTTCCATATTCAAACTTGATAAAAATTGCAGAAATCTTTAACTCCACGGTTATTGATCCCCTGACCTTGAAAAGATTGGAGATTAGTTGAGAAAATATTCATATTCTGCTCTGAAATTCTAGTTTACTGGACCGGAAGTTTGGCCATTGTATGATTGTAATTGAAACAACCTATAATAAAGAACCAAGTTTTAACCCCAAGTGTGTGGTTCAGTAGTAGGGATTGATCCACGCTTAAGCAAGATCAGGTGTTCGAATTTTGCCTTGTGCATGCAACAACGTTAAATCTTGGGGCCAGCTATCCCACCCTTTGAGGTGCCTGCAACGTAGCGAGGAGATTAGTCACTGCTGTCGGCGGTGGATACTCCAAGTATGAATACCAAAAAAAAAAAGAACCAAGTTTATTAGGCTTTCTTTATTTATAGTTTCTCACACTTTAATTTAATTTTATAATTATTATTAATACTGATTATAATTAGGGACAGTAATTATTTTTTTAGTATTATTTTTTAATTATTCAGTTTAATATTTCAAAAGTAATATTGTAATTTTTTATTTCAATATTTTTGTTGATAAGTATTAATTGGTGTCAATTATCTATAGTAAAATTTTTATTTTATAATAATAATAATAATTTAACTAATAAATTTAATATGACACACAAAAATCTCGGTTGAAATCCCTTTTTCCTCGATGATGACACATTGTGTTATGTGTAATAGTTAATGAAATCCCAATTAGTCAGTAAATACGTCAATCATCCGAGTGGTATAAGACGATGTAATAGAGAAGCAGAAATATTAGGAAGTGTAGTGTGTACTTCACACCATAAGAAACTAAAATATATGAGGAGGTCTTAGGTTACACCAGCTAAATGATTAAGCGGATTTTGGTTGAAAATCCACGAGGGATATGAATTTGGGTTTAGGATCCAGGACGGGTATGAATTTGGATTTGTAAAAATGAACTATTTAAATTCACCTAAATCATCTAGGCGATCTAACACAAGTTTTTTCCCAAAGGCTTTTTATACTTTTTCTTAACATTTCATTTGGGAGTTTCGAGTCGCCTTGCACCCGTGCTCCAATAAACACACAAATTGTGTGTGTATATATAAATAATGTCCTTTTGGATTTGTTAGTGTATTCTAATCATCTTCTATCAAAAGAAAAATACATTTATTTTTGAAAGTAAATACATATCTTTAATTCATCAAAATAAAACACGAGCAGTAACTAAATTGGCCAACCAATTAAAGTCATTAGCTAACAATATTTGAATTCTCGCCCTAAAAAAACAATAGTTGAGGCTTTAAATTAAAAAGATGTACCAAATTACATATATACTGAATTATTTAGTTTGAGTGAAAGTGGTATAAATGGAAGGGAAAGCAAAAGAAAGAAGCACCAAAGCAAGGTTAATTAAGCAGTGCATCATAAAAAATGTCCATCACCAGCAGCAGCATGCATGTGGGAATCTTCTTCTCCTACCTCCATAAGTTGGCTCCAGCGCCGCCGCACCTTGTCTGCTATGGCGGTGGCCTCCGCCGGCGGCCGTCTTCCTACTTACAACTACAGCCTGCTCAAACCAGACGACGATCTGGGAATTACGAGCCTTCTGCTTGGGATTTCAGCTACCTTCAATCTCTCAACAATCATAAGGTATCATAAATATTGCTGATTTCTGATTAACGTAATTACTTACGCAACTATAATCTTTGTTTGGTATGCAGGAAGAGAGGTGCTTGAGAAGGCAAGCGGAGCTGATCGAGCAGGTGAAGATGATGATGATGGACAAAATGGAGGCGCTTCGACAGTTGGAGTTGATTAACGACTCGAGAAATTTGGGACTGTCTTATTTCTTTCAGGATCAAATCAAGCACGTTTTAAGCATTATATATAATCAGCACTCATGCTTCCACAACAATGAAGCAGCAACAGGTGAAGAAGCAAGTTTGTATTTCACAGCTATTGGATTCAGGCTTCTCCGGGAACATGGTTTTGAAGTCTCTCAAGGTGAAGATACATGATTAATAAGAAAATTATAAGTTAAATTAGTATTGAATCTAAATCGATGATTGATCTCAATCGCAGAAGTATTTGATCATTTCAAGAACGAGAAGGGTACAGATTTCAGGCAAGACCTCGTCGACGACACACAAGGATTGTTGCAACTTTACGAGGCATCTTTCCTATTGAGAGAAGGTGAAGATACTTTTGAGGTTGCCAGACAAATTGCCACCAAATTTCTGCAGAATAAACTCCACGACGACAATCCATCGATCGATAACAGATTAATTAAGTTTAAACTTGATGATTGATTGAGACGTATGAAATTTCAGATGGGATACTGAATCAATCAACCAACTTCCTCATTACATGCAAGTATGTTATTTGGCAGTCAACAACTTTATTTCCGAGATGGCGTATGACATTCTCAAGGACAAAGGCTTCATATTTGCGAAGATCGGTAACAATTCCTGTTTCTCTTCGACCCACATCAAATTGATATACATATATACATGCATGCATGAAATGAAACTGGAAGTTGAAGAGAAAATCGATATTCTTGGCAGCTCTTGGATTTGGTTGAAGCATATTTTCAAGAGGCAAAGTGGTACCACAGTGGATACACGCCAAGCCTCGAACAATATCTCAACAATGCCAAGATTTCAATATCTTGTCCTGCATTATTGTCACAAATTTACGTCACATTAGCAAGCTCCATAGACAAGCCCGAGATCGAGAGCATGTACAAATACCACCACATACTTCACCTTTCAGGAATGCTTTTGAGGCTTCCTGATGATCTAGGAACTGCCTCGGTAACAAAACTTATCAATTTGCCAAATTATTTTTCTTTTCTTTTTATCTTTAAATTAGATGTTTAGTTAATTAGTTCTTACACTACATATAGCATGAGCTGGGGAGAGGCGACGTGGCGAAAGACATGAAGGAAAGAAACGTTTGCGAGGAAGAGGCAAAAGGTCACGTGAGATTTCTGAACCGAGCAGATGAACACGGCTAGGGCGGCCGACGACTGTCCATTTACCGACGATTTTGTGGTGGCTGCAGCATATCTTGGAAGAGTGGCAAATTTTATGTATGTAGAGGAGATGGTTTCGGCCTCCAACACTCTGCAATACATCAACATATGGCGGAATTGCTGTTCCACCCATATGCATCATAAATTCAAGTACTATATGCACTATGCAAATATGTTTGAAAACCGATTTCAGTTATATCAAAAACATGTTTGCTATCTCGACCAATCTATTCCCTAATGAAGCACCTTTACTTTACAAATTCGAGAATTATACATACAGTATAATATAATGTATTATGTTATGTGAAATAGTACAATTTAATTTAGGCAATAGAATAATATAATGAATGGTTCCAAGTATGATATATACTGATGGTGTATTGATTGTTTTATAATAATATTTCTCAGTATTAGCTGAACAACTTTCATTAACGGAAAATCAAACATCAAATTCTCTAATTAGAAACTTGATAAAACCAAAAAAGATAACGTTCAAGGACCTTTCGGAATAAAAAGAAAAAAAAGAAAAGAATTCAAGAACACGCATTTTATTTTTAACTTAAATATAATATCAAACAATTTTCACTCCGATTTAAAGCGTTTGAGCATGCAAGTGAAGTTTCTGGGTGAACGATGATGCATAACATAGCATCATACAATAAGAAATGGCAACACAAGTTTCACACTCTCTCTCGGCCATGTTCATCTCAAGAGTATGTTTTTTAACTCCCATCTCTCTTTGCTTCCAGTCTGTGTTAACATAAAAAAACGAGAGAAAGCTACCAACAAATTGAACACAAGCATGTATTAATTGGCTTTCCTGTGAAAATACATCTCCAATTGATTGTTTTGGTGATTTAATGATTCATAACTTTGTGTTTCTCGCTTCTTTACATGTGTAATATAATTTCAAATTACAAAAGAACAAATACAGACCACTTAAACTCCATTCTCCTTCTTGTAATCAATCTCTTTCTCCGGAAGCAGCTTATCATATTTGTTTTTTGGTATCAGGGAAGCTCATGCTTACCTCTGGAGCTCTTGCTCCACAGCACCTGAGTATCAATGGTGGTGAGCTGCTTATCGTCGAGACGCTTCCATGTTTTGATAGACTTGACTGTTCCCCACGATCCCTTCTCTGTTTTCTCCAATGATGCAACCACCACTCTGGCCCTTCGAGACCATCCAGCCTTCCCGTAGGCATGATATCCGAAGCCACCAGCATAGCATAGATGGATGCCTGTCAACTGGCCGCAGAAGTCGTTCAGGTGATCGTGGCCTGTGAAAACCGCCTTCACATCCCCTGCTGCCACCATTGTTGTGAAAAATCCAGAGTTTATCGATGCAGAGCTAATGCCTTCCTGCCTCACACCAGTCATGTTTGAGGAGTCGAAGCTCGCGTATTCCGGCAAAGGAATGTGGAAATATGCAAGTCCAGGTGCTGCCCCCTTTTGCGGCTCC
>AYJT01066210.1:0-17528 GCA_001278415.1 Ocimum tenuiflorum
AGCTGCTTATTTGACGCGGCAACACGTCCTCACACGGAGTCCTCTTGCCGTCGGCGTAGTGCATATCCGCGACCTGAAGAATCTTAAACTCGCCTTTTTTATTGTTGAAATTCAGCTGCCGCGCGTGGGGGGCAGCGGCAGTGCCACAGCTGAGGAAAACCGTCGACAACATCGCCACCACCACCACCGCCGCGGCCGTTCTCATCTTATCCGGCATGGCGATATGAAGCAGGAGAAGAGTAATTAGTAGTAAGGAAGAAAACAAGTAGAGGAATTTAATTTGCGTTGATAATTGAAGGCAGAATTGGTAGATTTATAAGGGAATGAAATGAAGAATGCGCACGCAATTGATGTGCTCCAACTGTCCCTTAGCCCGTGACTTTATTGTGCATGCCATTGCCATTGCCGTCGCCATTCAGATTCACAAAATTTGTCGCCTTTTATTCCAACTTTTGTGTTTTTTCACGCCATGAAAATGAAGGATACAAGTGGGCCCATTCCTTATCAAATTTTCTAAAAATTCTAATCAAATATACGATGTGATATTTATCATTGATTTATTACATAGTATAAGAAGTATGGATGTCAATCAGTCCAACTCCATTGGACTGCGGGCTTTTTCGAGCCAATTTGATTGGATTGGAATTTTTTCGAATTTAAATTTTTCGATCCTAACCGAGTGTTTTTTTTTTCTTTTTTCCGGGACAGTTTGGGCCAACCCATTGATTTCGGGCAAAATTAACATACCTGGGTCTAACCCTTCGGGGCCAACCCTATCGGGTTGCGGGTTATTTCGGGCCAACTCCATGGGGTTGAAATATTTTCGGGCTCAAATTTTTTGGGCCTAAACTGTTTTCTATTTTTTCGGGCGGTTCGGGCCAACTCATCGGTTTCGGACAAAATTGACATCCCTATGTACAAGCAAGAAGCAGATGTGACATACACATGGCTGAGGGTAGAGTTTGATGGGTGTGGATTCTCATTTTACCTGTATTATACATTGAATTTTTATAATGTTTTAATTAATTTTTTTCGATTCTAATTTTTGTATATTTTAGTTTAGCTATAACTTATAAAGACATTACTTGATCCTTTAGATCCAAGTGGGATATATAATTATTTTTATAATAATATTGGAAAATAATCAATATTTAATAGTCGATAATTAATGATAATTGATAAAAATATTCTGGAGTCTCATTTGTATCTAATACAATCATATAGCGTTCGTAAAACTAAATTAAAACATACAAAATTAAATTTGAAAAAAATATTAACTAAAGTATACCACCTCGGAATGCAGTTTATGTGAGGCATAAATGTGTGGTTTATTGTAATATTATACCTTAATATAAAAAAATTAACTAAAATATCATATAAATTCAATGTGTAACATAATATATAACATAAAGGTGCACCCGAATTGGACTGTTAGCTAATCATTATCTGAAGTGCTATTATGGAAAATTAATTATTCAACTTTATACGCGGTAATTTTGTGTTTATGGAACTTGACCTTTTTAACTAGCCGATTTGTCGTGCCACGTACCCCACTTGTGTTTGATAATGTCTTAATCAACCTCGTTTAAGAATCAAGCATACTTCGTATATTCCAACTAATTTTGTCATTCTTACATGCATTTATAGTAGTATCAGACATTTTAAAATTATTTCCTTTTCTTTTTACATCATAATGACTGTTAATTGACAGTGATAGCATCATATATGTATTATTTTACATGAACATGATGCATCTTAAACAAAAGAAAGTGACATATATTTTATGTTTGAGTGAAAAAATGAGGAAATTATGATTGGGGGTAATTGTAGTGATTCAAAATTTGTCCCATTGTATAAGTAAATAGAATATAAAGATTTACGGTTTTCTAATAGATGATATATACAAATTTTTACTTACCAATAAAAGTTTTCAACGAATGGCAAATAATAATATACCAGAAAGAAAAATTTAATGCACATTAAACAATAAGAATACTATCTTGGGATGAAGAAAATAGGAAAAAGGGCTATTACGCAAAATGATAAATCGAAACTTTTTTTAAATGTAAATTGAGTTTGGCGTGATCTGAGTGACCGCCTAAATCCTAATTGCTAACTACAAGTTTCCATAAATTTGGATGTTGAATATATTCACACCAAATAAAACTTTATTAATTTGTTCTATTTACCTCATTGGAATTAATTTTCTGGGGAAGAGCTGAACAATGCACATGCATCTGATGCATCGTGTTGGAGAATTTATATTCAAATCATATGAAAAGAAAAAAAGGAACAAATCTAACATAATCTCAATCCATCATAAATTATTAGGGATTTTTAGTTAATTAGTGAGTTTGTAGGGGAAAATAAGAAGAAAAAAAAACATACAACCTAAAGAATTAAACAAATAATGTATATTATATTATGTTATCTTGGTTCTTTCGAACAAAAAGAAACCGTGCGCAAATTAAAAACTATCTTTCTGAAAAAAAGTTACCTAATCGAAGCGAAAAAAAAGAATCAAAATGACCAAGTATTTTCTTGTTCAATTCAGCTTTTGATTTTTCAAATTGTTACTCACCCCAATTAATTCCTCCCTTTGATCTTTGATATCCATGCATTTATATATTTTTGACTCAAAATTTTGCGTTGCCGTGCAATGAGCCGGAATGGCGCAATAAAATTTGTGTATTCAACCTTTTATCTTGTATTCATTAATAGCAAAAATCACACAATGTCAAATATAAAAAGGTTCATCTGCCGCCTCTAATTATTACTGTAGTTGTGATATTAGTGAATTAGTCGTACTTTATTTTCAAAAAGTTAACTGAGTGGTATTTGCTTAGCACTTTGCCTCATTAACAAAACCAACTATTTTAAACTTCCATAAATTTAGCACTATTTGCAATTACACATCATATATCCTTCAATTTTGATGTTATCTCCATTATCGTCAATTTTGTGTTGATATTGTCTGTGGGGTTATTTATTTCCATAGTTGGGACTTAAGCCCATTAATCTGGTTGATCCATGTATTTTTCGAATGTAGATAGATGTTCGCTCAGAAAAAGCAAAATGAGCTCATATCCGAAATGCGATCGTTACGCCTCTGTGCTCCAAATTGATCGACATTTTGGCATCCACATTTTAAGGACAATAGCAATCAGATGAGTTTAAAGTCATGGTAATCAATCTCTATCTATCTCTATCCATTACTTGATTTAGCCAATAAATACTAGTCTGAATCCTTCATGTTTGTTGAAACAAACAAAATTATTAGTATAAATTTCATTATAAAATAATTAATAATATATTTAAATTTTATCTTGTTTTCTTATCACATCAGAATAATAATTAGATTTGACATATCTAATAAGTTAAAATTAAATATTTTTGACAACATATAATAATTTCCTAACAAAACATATCTTCTATTCTAATACAATAAACAACAAATACTTACATATTCTCAACTCCTACAAATACACATCAATACTTACTTTCTACGACACTACTTCAATTCATAAAATTCTAATTCTTCTGCCAATGACCATTTATAATATCTCCGTTGAACCAATTTAAGGTAAATATTTTGATCGTATAGACTTTCCAAATTCAGTTTTGATTTCTATGTATTTTTTTTTTAAATCTTCTTTTACGGAAATTTATCTATCTATGTATGTGTGTGTGATTAAGAATTCTAAAGACACACGCACAAACACAAGAATATAGATTAATTATGTACATTATAATATTAATATATATACATTATTGAATTTCACCATGGTTGCAGGTTAAATTAATGATGTCAGATGATTTAAAATATTCTGTAAACACCCTGCAAATAAATGAGAAGATGTCACCACGCGATTGAAGAATTTAAGAATTGGGAAGGAATCATCTTGTGGGAAAATCTCTAAGTACAAGAATTAAAATATTGATCATGATGGACAATGAGGTACATTATTAGAAATTATAATTTAAATTTAAAGTATCCAAAATAACTAAATCTCACACAATAATTTCTGGTTGGAGTACTTTAATATTCCACTGATTAAGATTACGTACAACGCACGTAAAACTTTCGTTGTTTTAAAACGATTGAATTGTAATATAATTTTTTATACATTTCAGTCATTTATTTGTATAAAATACTGTATTAATAACATGATATTTGGTGATTTAAATTAGTAGATAAAAAAATAACGAATTTATTTGATCAAACGATTAATGTACTTGTATACGTACCTTTATCATAAATGAAACTATATATAATGAAATATATAATGTTATTTAAAAAATGTTATTTAATGGAATTGTAGAAGTAGTCAATGAATTTAGAAGTTAAAATAATTAGAAAGAATAAAAACTGATACAAATTATTTTTTATTCATATATCTAAATAATTTACTTTGTTAATCTAAAATTTATAAAGTTAACCTTTTATTAATTGACCTTGATTGATTTAGATCATTTTTATTATTTTTATTAATTATCAAATCATCGTACTTCAAAATTTCAACATATTCTTTTTTCTTGTTTATGATATATTTGAAATTATAGTATAATCTTTATATTACTTTTCATTATGATATTTACATGTACTTTTTTTTTTTGCACTTATTGAAACCTTACAATTAATTTTATATATTCTTACACTTTAATTGGGTCCATCATTTTCTAAATATTTCTTTCGATTTTTTTATGTTAGTTTGATCTCTTCAGTTATTTCAATTGAAAATTTTTTGTAATCATTTACTTGAACCATAATATTTTGATCTATACTAACCAAAATAATTAATCATCTATTTAAGTCAAGTTAACTTGGAAGAAGAACTTTTGTAGTGGTGTTAATTTTCCACTATGATAAATAATTCAATTTTTCCCAACTCAATGGGCCATAAGGAAATGAAAATCACATACATTATTGGAACAATATAAAGAACAGACAAGTCAACTTGACTTACAAGAAGAGAATTTGTTTCTAGGAATTTTGTCATGGCCTTATTTTTCCAAATCAATAAATACTCTAACATTTGATTTGAGGTAGACATTGTCTTTCTTTAGAAAAAGTGAATCAGAGAACAACAAAAAAATTAATGGGGTGGTTAAAGATTTTTATAATTTATTGTATTTTTAATGTTTCAAAATTTACGTTAAGTTAATATATGCAATTGATGCTAAGGGTTATAGGCATAAACATGCTTATACAATATAGAAGCATAATGCAAATTTCATAATAAATCCATGTTTAGATGATTGCAAAAACACAATAAAAAATACACAACTTAACACACACAAAAGAAAATAACGTAATATACGATATAAAAAAAAAAAAAAAATACACAAATCACAATTCTCTTGCTAAAAAGATGTTTCAATCAAGTATACATGTATATGATCTTATGATTTATTTTCTACATTACCAGTAGGATCTAATATTTAATTATCAAGTTTGGCTTCACGGAAAATACGTGTGTAATGCCCCGGGCCCACAGGGTGGGAGCCCATAGCAATACGACGGCATAATGGGCCTGCTAACAACTACTTGAGTTAACCATTTTGGCAATGCGAGAACGAACCAAGTAGTTGTTAGCGGGGCAAGTAGTTGGGTGGGAGCTCGTAGCGATACGACGGCATAATGGGCCTGCTAACAACTACTTGACCCGTCCTCGCATTGTCAAAATGGTTAACCCAAGTTGTTAGAGAGTCTATTAAGCCCACCTTATAAACCATAGAAAATTCTGGTTCCCAACCAATATGGGATATTACAACGTGTTTGCACTGTTAATAAACTTCAGAATAGAATATTAATTGCAGGGCTGCAATCTAACGAGGTGTAAGAAAAGTAAAAGATCACAAAAAAAGAAATATGAATATTATACTATAATTTCAAAAAAAATATACATTAAAATTTTGAATAACGTTGTTTCGATACTTGATAAAGTAATTTGGAGTAAAAATAATAAAAATAAATCTAAATCAATTAAGGTCAAACGATCAATTTAATATAATTTAAATTTGCAATGTAAACTATCCTACATATTAAAACAATATATTGTGTATCAATTTTTGTTTTTCCATAAGTAGTATTTTAACTTTCAGCAAATTCGTTGTATACTTTTAGAGTTTTATTAAATAATATTATTTGAAAATAATATTATATATTTCGTTTAATATAATTTGTTTTATGGTGATAAATGCATATTATAAATATTAATTATTTGATTGCATGAATTCGTTATTTTATTTTATTAAAAAGATATAAAAATTATAATCTTTACAATTTCATCATTTTAAAACACGAAGCACTACATATGTTTGCACGTTCCTCATCTAGGATTTAAGAATGCAAATTCAAAATACAAATTTCTATTGAATGATAACTAACTTTAAATATATTGCTTCATATATAAAATTAGTAATTTAAAATAGTTAGGACAAAGGGACGATCACGCCAACGAGCACAACGTGAAACGCACATATTCGCTGCTAATAGTTTAAACAAGTTCACGCAGTATATTAATCGCTTTGAGAGAATACACATATTTTTCTGAGAAAGTCATAATAGTATATTAGCTACCGGTAGCCGTAGGTTATGGCATTGACTAAATTAGTTTTCACGGTGCAGATCCCACCAATGCTGGCATGGTGCCTTCACAGCTCCAATTAGTACTCATCTTCTAGATTTTTTTTTTTATTTTTAAATTAGTTGAGATTTCAATATTGATGTTTTCTTTTTCCCATTAACAGGTGACGAAAGACCTTAAGAGTTAAGGGTCGAGTCTACATGGGAACATCAGGGTGAGAATTGTTTAATATTGTACTTAATTTTGAAAAAAAAAAAAAAAGAAAAAGGTGACGTGTGTTTTATTACTTTTTAGTTAACCCCTGCCACAAAAATAAATATCTCTATGTTGTCAACAAGGCTTGCTATATTGAGTTAATCTCTTCGGTTTATTTGTAGGATAGAGCAGTATGTTCACCTGGTGTGTAATTTGAGTATGATGATCATCATTATCATAAGAAATTGATAATGTAAGTTTTTATAAACCAAGTAATAATATACACGTGTGTTATGAATTTTTAATAGCACTTGTACAATTCCAAAAGTGATTATTGGCATCCTAAATGAATAAGGCCGATCAGAATTTTGATATACTTGCTCTTCACTATAATCTTCACTCATCTGATACAGTTCTTGAGTTACCAAGTGTTCTCTGGATTAACGTTTGATTCCACTTTCACTTATAATTTTTTATGCGGCAACTTAAGTAAGATCTTGATGATGGCAAAATATCGGTTATTTATTTAGGAAAGAAAAACAGCAAAATATTTAGGCAGATAAATGTATGGATGATTGAATATCAGTGTATATTTCAAATATTTACAAATTGTGCCTAACTTGTACTAGCCATAGGAGAGGCTAATGGCTGAGAACATTAAGCAGTGAAACTCTAGTTTTGAGTAAACTTCTGAACAATGATTCGAGTCCCTCTTCGAGTTCCTGGATCATCATTTCAGATGATTTCAATTGCTTCAACATTTTGTTGGCATCCATCATCTTTTGCAACTTCAAGAAGCACGCATCCTCACCACCTACATCTTGCTCAACCTCAGAATGTACGCGAGTGAGCTTCGAGAGGAAGGACCAACTTCTTTGGCTGGATCTTTCCTTTTCTTCAGACACAAGTGCCAAAACTGATTTCAGCACACAAATATTAAGGGATTCTGTTTCTTTCAGCACCGCGCCAATCTCTGGAAGTTGTGTAACAATATTTTGGTTGGAGCTCTTCAAGTTCTTGAGGGATTTCTTCACCATCTTGACAATCCTGTTTCTTGAAACCATGTAAGCATTGATGTGATCTGTTTCCCCTCGACTTCTCCTAATGGAAGATTCAAGATCTTGAACAGATTCCTTGATTTGACTCACGACATCTTTTGAAAATCCACACAGATCCATTAGCTTAATGGATCCCTCAAGCAACTCATTGATCCAAATTTGGCCTTCTTTCGAGAGCACTTGTTGGATTGAAGGCATCTGAATCAGATTGTGAATGCCTTGATGCAAATCTCTGAGGCTGGCCAAGTTTGAGCAGATTGAATTGGATGATGTTGAAGCGTTGAGGGATGATTTCAACCGACAAAGTTGATATTGAACGTCCTCCATTACTGGATCAGATTGAGATGGGAAACTGTTTGATCGAGAGTGGAAGTTGGCCATCTTTAATGTTTTTTGTTTTCGAAGAAGCTGTGTGTAGAAATTTGATGTATTGAACTCAAGCCTCTCCATCCATCAATATATAGGAAGATGTAGAAACAAAACAAAAGGAATCTATTCCGCCATTATTTCCTCATCACTCGTGCAAATTGTAATTAAATATGATCCTGCACGAGTTTCTTGTCCCTGCATCTTGGACAACTGAAATTAAAAACTCAAATAATTGAGATCTGGGTTGCATAGTGGTTGAAAGCATGAGGAATCTTGACAGCTATGAAAATTACTCAGTCACTCTATCATTGATTCATTAGTAGAGACGACTCATTAATAAGGCCACGGCGAAATGTATCCCTGTAGCGTAACCGAAGGATCAATGATGAATTGAATAAGGGTTCAAGGTCTCTCATCTTCAGACAATGCTTAATTTACAAAAGACCCAACGTGTAAATCTGAATCCAATCCTCAGTATCAAAGGAAGTATACCATGTATTATATTTGGTTGATTGTCTGAAGATCTGTATCACCACAACTCATAAATATTTTCTGTCCGTGCAAGTTGCATGGGTGTTGCTGGATTGATAAGACAAGAGCAGCAGAATTAGCGACGATAGTGGATCATGCAGAACCTAACTGTATTATATGATAAACATCATATATATATATATATATATGTAATATTGTAGTTGTAGGTCTTCCTGTCAACGCATGCATTTGGTTGAGGAAGCTGTGTACAAGTTTATATACCGTTTGACAGTAAGACAATGAGAGATGTGACTCCTGATGCTCCATCACTTAGGCAGAATAAAAGGCTAATGTTCGCTTGAGTTGATCAGAATGTTGATCGACAACGACATCTACGCTCTCTTGAAGCAACACAATGATTGGACTATATCTTCTGCACATCCATGAGGTGGAAGAGCTACACTTGAGCACGCGGCCTAGTGTATCTAGTTCGTTATATCTTGCACCAAGTTCATAGACATGGGAATGCCTGCTTTTGGATGTTGAAGCTGCTGCGATTCGAGCTTAATCCAAAGATGGATGTGCAATTGATGTTTGTTCATATAGTTGGTTTTACGTTTTCTAAATATCTTTTGTCTCAACCTCAAACATTAATCCTCTCTTTTCAAGAAAATGCGGTGTTAGAACCTCAGTTCGAATCAGTGACGGATCCAGAGCTTTAACATCGGCGACTTGATGGAAACAGCCATATGATGGCGAGATGGGGGTCCGCAGACAGCAGTCGGCAGCCAAGTCTGGTGTGTGAAGGGCCAAATTAAGGGGGATGAGTGGCAATTATTTTTCAAAATAAAAAAGACACGAGTACTGGTTTTTGAAAAGAAAGGAAAAAAAAAAAGGATATTTCAACATAAGTCTATTATCATTACTTTTTTAAACCTCCACCGTGTCGGCTGATCCACCCTGACCTAGGTTGGGTCCGCCCTAGTTCGAATTTAGAATCAGAGCTCACCCTTAGAAGTTAGAATTGTCCACCACCATCATCATCACTATGATTTGGGCGATTGTTTGATATGCATTTGGTAAAAATTTATGTAAACACCATCAAATAATAATAGGGTGCATTACGTCCATAGATCGTTGCAACAATCTCGTTAAATGATTTGAATTCAAACATACGCACTTTGAAAGATCACCACGAATTATTTCAAATATCCTTGTATTTTTGAATATCAACATCTTATGGTTGTCGGTAGTCTTTTATTTCATTCTATTCGAATCGTGGCATAATCAACGGCAGTATAAATTTCGTTCTATGTCCTTATATTTGCTAAAAACATTTTAAGATTTATACATTTCTTACCGCTTCATAATGGAAAATGCATTCGCCGAAAACGCTTCTCACTCCCTTAAACCAAAATTTGATGTTATGAACCTAAAAATGCTTCTTTTAGCAAGAAAATTATTGTCTTGTCTTATATATAATAGATGAATTAGGAGTTCATGATATGCCTACATCACCAACAATTAACAAGTAACTCATTGGATTGTACCAAAAAAGATATTGAGTATTCAATTGTTTTTATTTAGTTTCGGTGTGAATAAAAGAATTTTGTAATTTATTCAATTTACTCCGCTAAAGAAAAAAAATATTTCAGTTTTTTCATATTATCTCTTTCCATCCCCTACGAGTGATTATCTTCTTGTTATCTAAATGTTTAGTCGTATTCCAAAATAAACAATGTCGATCAGAATTTTGTTATACACTGTACTGAAATTTTCCCTCTTCTGATGGAGTTATTGACACAGGATTTTATCAGAAAGTTTAATTCTAGTGAGATTCATGACAGTAGCAACATAACGCTTAGTTTAGAAATAAATAAACAGTGAGCACGCAATCGTATGGATAATTGGATATCAATATCTATTTAAGTTGATCTCTTTACAACTATGTACAGTTGTATCAAAATTTCAAAAACTGTCACCAGCCATGAAGAGGCTTAATTTAATGGCTGATAACATTAAGAAGTGAAACTCTAGTTTTGAGTAGACTTCTAAACAATGACTCAAGTCCCTCTTCCAGTTCCTGGATCATCATTTCAGATGATTTCAATTGCTTCAACATGCTGTTTGAGTCCACGCTTTTCCGCAAAGACCACAAATCATCACCACAAGGCTCTGGCTCAGCCTCAGAATATACACGATTAGTTTGAGTGAGCTTTGAAAGGAATGACCATTTCTTTTGGCTCGACTTTTCCTTCTCCCCAGATAAGAGTACCAGAACTGATTTCAAAACAGAGAAATCAAGGGCTTCTGTTTCCTTGAGCATGGCGCCAATGTGAGGGAGTGGTGCAGCAGTTTGGTTGGAGCTCCTCAAATTCTTGATGGATTTCTTCACCATCTTGTTGATCTTCTTTCTTGAGGCTATGTAAGCATTGATATGATCCGTTTCGCCTCGACTTCTCCTGATGGATGATTCGAGGTCTTGAATGGATTCCTTGATTTGAGAGACAACATCTTTTGAAAATCCACACAGATCTATTAGCTTAATGGATTCCTCTAGCAGCTCATTCATCCAAATTTGGCCTTCTTCTTTGGAGAGAACTTGTTGGACTGAAGGCATCTGAATCAGATTGTTGATGCCTTGGTGCAAATCTGTGAGGCTGGCCAAGTTTGAATTGGGTGATGTTGATGTGTTGAGGGAGGACTTCAACCGACAAATTTGATCTTGGGCATCTTCCAATACTGGATTAGATTGAGATGGGAAACTGTTTGATCGAGAATGGAAGTTGGCCATCTTTAATTTATGTTTTTGTTTTTAGAAGAAGCAGGGTGTAGAAATTTGATGAGTTGAACTCAAGGCTCTCCATCCATCAATATATAGGAAGATGTAGGAACAAAACAATAGGAATCTTTCCGGCCATTATAATTATCTCATCATTCGTGCAAATTGAAATAAATATAATCTTGCATGAGTTGCATGTCTCTGCATCGTAGACAACTTAAATTTAAAACTCAGATAATCAGATCTCATATTGCACATATACATCGAAGCATAAGGAATCTTGACAGCTAAAATTCAGCAAGCCATTAATAGCGATTATGATTTATTAGACATTAGGCCAGAGCGAAATGTTTCCCCATAGTATAACCGAGGCATCAGATCAGAGATAAATTTAAATTAGTGTGGAGGTTTCTGGGCTTCAGACAAATCCTAATATACAAATGGCACACGTGTTTACAATTAATGCCTAGGAATAATTAATTCATCATTGAGAATTCATGCATCAATGATAATATATGCCTCCACTGCCAACATACACCCGCTCTTCCATGAAAAAGTAACAGAAAATGGTTGCAATATTTTCAGGTAAAACCTATGAGCTTACATTGCTACGACGTGAGACCAAAGCATATATGCCATAGATTTGGTGTGTGTGTATATATTTGGTGATATCAAAAGGGAATTTTCATTTCGGAATGCAGAGAACATAAAAGCATATGTTTTAGATGTAGAAGCTGCTTTAATTAGTAGAGCTGAAGAGATGGAGGCTCTCTTGCGCATGCAGCAGGAACATTAGATTCTCAGCTTGAAATATTTATAAATCATCTATTTTGAAATTATATAACTTTAACTAAACGTGTAAAATCTGTTATTTGTGCGTGTATTAATAGTTTTATGCACGAACGAGTGGCGTAGTAGCTGCATTTGTCTGAATAGTCCAGCAATATTCATGCAACTTGTTATTTCCTGGGTGTGATGATTCAGCTCTTCAGACAATCGAGGAATATAATTATGTACCTCCTTTGACACACTAAAAACACGTGTAATAACTTGGGAGTGCCCTTCGCCTGTTAGGCATTGTCTGAAGATGAGAATTGAGAAATCTCCACCCTTAATCAAATAATGAATAATCTCATATGGGTGCAGGCTCGTTAATTACTCGTGTGTTAATGATCCCCTGACTTGAGTAATATTCAATCATTCATATATAGCTGTCAAGATTCTTCATGCTTTGATTTTTGCAACAACTATGATACCCAGATCTGATTTATCTGCATTTTTAATTTCAGTTGTCTATGATGCAAGGACATGCAACTCGTGCACCATAATTATTAATTCAGTTTGCATTATTATGGGAATAATTTAGAGGGAGTAGATTCCATTTGTTCTGTCTCTACCTCTTCCTATATATTGATGTGAGCAATTAGTTCAAGCCATATCTTTCAAGAATAATTTCAAATTAAAAGAAAAAGATGGCCAACTTCCACTCTCGATCAAACAGTTTTCCATCTCAACCTAATCCTGTAATGGAAGATGTCCAAGATCAACTTGCCAGGTTGAAGTCCTCCCACAACACATCAACATCGCCCAATTCAATCTGCTCAAACTTGGCCAGCCTCACAGATTTGCATCAAGGCATCAGTAATCTGATTCAGATGCCCTCAATCCAACAAACGCTCTCCAAAGAAGACGGCCAAATTTGGATGAATGAGTTGCTGGAGGGATCCATTAAGCTAATGGATCTGTGTGGATTCTCAAAAGATGTTGTGAGTCAAATCAAGGAATCTGTCCAAGATCTGGAATCTTCCATCAGAAGAAGTCGAGGGGAAACAGATCACATTGATGCTTACACGGTTTCAAGAAAGAGGATAATCAAGATGGTGAAGAAATCCATCAAGAATTTGAAGACCTCCAACCAAAACAATGTCACACAACTTCCGGACATTGGTGCAGTGCTGAGAGAAACAGAATACCTTAATTTGTGTGTTCTAAAATCAGTTCTGGCAATATTGTCCGGAGAAAAGCAAAGGTCTAGCCAAAAGAGTTGGTCATTCCTCTCGAAGATGACTCAAGCTAATCGCGTACATTCTGAGGTTGAGCAAGAGCTAGGTGGTGAGGATGTGTGCTTCTTGAAGTTGCAAAAGAAGATGGATGCCAACAAAATGTTGAAGCAATTGAAGACATCTGAAATGATGATCCAGGAACTCGAAGAGGGACTGGAATCATTGTTCAGAAGCCTACTCAAAACTAGAGTTTCACTTCTTAATGTTCTCAGCCATTAATTAGCCTCTCTTTATGGCTAGTGTCAATTTTTGAAATGTAGCTACATAAGGGATGTAGATATTTTAGCATAAGAAAAAATATACTGATATACAATGAAATACGATTCTATACATATATAAATCTGTTGCTGTCTTTCCTACTTAAACAACTTAACACGTTTCTACTGTCACGATCTCAATTTGGCCTCGTCAAACTGATTGAACATGGAATTAAGCATTCTTGAGAAAAATTGATCTCTCAAGAACTGGGAATAATTAAGCTTTTTGATAACAATTTAGACCTTGATTTATATGTAATGGTCCCAACAAAGAGTATATACAATTAAAGCCCTACAAATTTTAGATGCATATAATTGATTAATCTTTGTTTTTGCAATCTATGCTTCATATTTCATAATAAACTTGTCCAATACGATTATGCAAGGGAAAATAATTAATAGAACTCTCACCTATTTTAAGTTGAACAAATTGATATCTTTATAATTGTTTGGCTCAAATTAGCCATTTGACCTCAAAAAATGGAGCAAATGGACATGCTATACAAAAATTTGTCAAGTTTTATTTAGCCAATTCGTTTTCAAGGTATGCTCTTAATTCGTTTATCTTCCAATTTTTCTATCCATTGAAAAAACTAATTTCGAAAGTCGAGCTTACAAACATCAATTTATTATGTTACGTGTATTGTTTTGTAAAATTAGTAAGTGAAATTTTATTCATGAATTGTAAAAGGTTATTTTAATTTAAACTGAACTAGTTTCGTTAAATTTAAGGATCGAAATTTATGTTATGTGCGCTTATTCAACTATTTTTGTTCGAGAAAACGGAAGGATTGTTTATTTTTAAAATAAGTAGCTAATTGCTCTATTTTTGAAGTCAAATGGTCTTGGAGGATCTAGTGTGGGACATAGCCTTTCATTACCTTGTGCATGCATACTCATATAAATAAGATGGTGAGAAAGCAAGACGGATTACATGTCAATTCTCATGTACAATCATTATACTTTCAGGGAACTAAATTAATTCAATGCATTTATTTGTTTTTCAATCATAATATATTATTTGTGCACGATCCAATATCGTCGCCAGCGCTACTGTCGTCTAAACAATATATACAGCAATATCCACGCAATTTGTTAGGGACAAAGAAAATAATTATGAGGTGTAGTGATGCAGATCCTCAGACAATCACCGAAATATAATTAAAACTTCCTTTTACATGATGAATTATTAATAACATTTGCGCGTGTAGTAATAAGCATGCATGCATGAGCCTTGTGTATATTATTGCGCATTGTCCGAATTCAGATAATCTCTTGTCTTTAATATTGATCAACGTTCATAGCTGTCAAGATTCCTAATGCTTGCAACAACCATGTAACCCAGATCTTAATTATCTGAGTTTTTAATTTCAGTTGTCGAAGATGCAGGGACAATTAAGGAACTCGTGCAAGCTCATATTCAATTTCAGTTTGCACGAATGATGAGATAATAATGGCGGAATCGACATCTTCCTATATATTAATTGATGGATGGAGAGCCTTGAGTTCAATCCATCAAGTTTCTGCATCCAGCTTTTTCAAAAACAAAAAACATTCAAAATGGCCAACTTCCACTCTCGATCCAACAGTTTTCCATCCGAGTCTAATCCATTAATAGAGGATGTCCAAGATCAACTCTGTCGGTTGAAGTCATCCGCCAACGCATCAACATCGCCCAATTCAATCTGCTCAAACTTGGCCAGCCTCAAACATTTGCACCAAGGCATCAATAATCTGATCCCGATGCCGTCAATCCAACAAGCGCTCTCCAAAGAAGAAGGCCAAATTTGGATGAATGAGTTGCTGGAGGGATCCATTAGGCTAATGGATCTGTGTGGATTTACAAAAGATGTTATGAGTCAGATCAAGGAATCTGTTCAAGATCTGGAATCTTCCATCAGGAGAAGTCGAGGGGAAACGGATCACACCAACGCTTACATGGTTTCAAGAAAGAGGATTATCAAGATGGTGAAGAAATACATCAAGAATTTGAAGACCTCCAACCAACATAATGTTACAGATCTTCCAGAGATGGGGGCGGCGCTGAAAGAAACAGAATCCATTAATTTCTGTGTACTGAAATCAGTTTTGGAACTCTTGTCTGAAGAAAAGGAAAGGTCTAGCCAAAGAAGCTGGCCGTTCCTCTCGAAGCTCACTCGCGTACATTCTGAGGTTGAGCAAGATGTAGGTGGTGAGGATGCGTGCTTCTTGAAGTTGCAAAAGATGATGGATGCCAACAAAATGTTGAAGCAATTGAAATCATCTGAAATGATGATCCAGGAACTCGAAGAGGGACTCGAATCATTGTTCAGAAGTTTACTCAAAACTAGAGTTTCACTGCTTAATGTTCTCAGCCATTAGCTTATATGATGGCTACTGCAAAGACAATTTGTGAATATTTGAAATATACACTGATATTCAATCATCCATACATTTATCTGCCTAAATATAAATAACCGATATCTTGCCATCATCAAGATCTTAAGTTGCCGCATGAAATCATTGAATCCAGAGGAAAGGAGGAATAAGATCGATGCTCGATAATATATATCCAACTTTATTGAGATAAATTCTATGTTTTGTCCATTATAATAACTACTCTATAGGACTTTTCTTAATTAAATATTTAATAAAGAAAATTAAATAAAATTAAACCAATAATTCCTTAATGTTAAATACTTTATTTTCTTCAATTACTATACATATAATCTCTACTTATTATAAAAATGTGTATGTTTATTCCAAATTGTTTGTTCTCTATTTTTTCCTCTTCAAATAATTATTTTAGGAGATTATAAAGTAATTATCTAATGCAAGATATAATTAATTTGCTTTTATTTATCAATAATGCAATTTAGATATTATCCTAACACATTTAATTTTCTACTTTGTATATGGTAATAATAGATATCACAACATTAATAAATAACCTTATTCATCATAAAGAATTGGGGCACAAATTATAACTCCAATAATACTAATTGCATTCCCATCTACAACACTTAATTAACAACCACGCGTGTGTGTGATCAATCCAGCGTATATATGTAAATTAAACTGGACTAATCACTCCAAATGGATATATAGAAAACAAAATACTTCAAATGCGTGTCATGAAATATGAGATAAGATTCCAACTATTGAAGCTCATTGTATCAAATTTTACGATTCGTGACACACTTCAAAAATCTATTGGTACTACTAAATACAAAATTATTTTTAATTTGTACCTCGCACATCGTATCGTGTGAATAGATTAATACTAGTGAATTAACAATGAGATGTTTGTGGTTATTCTTTTTTAACTTTAATAACCCCGTACTTCGAGATATCAATACAACTTGCAACTAATGAATAGATTTAAACTATAAAATAGATATGATTATAATATATTGACCTTAAAAAGAGCTCGTGTTCCAATAGGGCTAACGGAAACAATTTACATCTCTGGCAATATTTGTAACAGAACAGTACCTCTTAAATTAAGTTTTAAGTTACTAAATTATTATTTAAAATATTAACATATTTAATACATCTTATTATTGCAAGCTTTAAAGAAATGAAATTAATCGTGAATTTTTATCATGTTCCTTATTATTATTATTATTGGTTGCATCATGTTCATTATTGAAAGTAGAAGAAGAATCGAATTAAATTATTTGAATTGAAGGGCACAATGTTTGTGATATGGTTCAAAACATTGTTTTAGAATAACAAATTACGGTAGAACATCATTGTTTTTT